>JAPYZN010000529.1:0-31665 GCA_030522865.1 Psyttalia lounsburyi | reverse complement strand
ATTAATCATGGGTTTTTTCATAAACAAATCCAATTATCTCCTTGGATAAATATCTAACGACAAATTGTCAGAATATCTTTATTGCGAGAAATGTTTACTTCTACAAAAACTATCTTATGTGATTTACTCCTAAAGTGAATACTTGGACAAATAAATACATATCCATAAAAATAAAAATAACGAGAAAACCGGATGAGAGCAGATGTGATTGTACGCCATATTTTGTTTGCTCCTCTTTAGTAAAGCGAACTGACAAAAATACTTTGCGATTCTAACTCAGAAGTCCAAGAGCTCTAAACTTGAATCATTAACAGACAGAAATAATTATACTTTCCAATAATTAATTTCCCAAATCTCCCGGATTTCTCACATAACTCGTCAATTAAATAATTTGATCTCACCTCGACTTGGATCGACGTTTGTCCCTCCTATCCAGATGACCCTTATGTGAAAGAGGGCTTCCCAAATCCGCCTCCTGATCTTCCTTGCCCCCTACATCGTCTTCCCGCCTATCCCTCCTCTTCTTCTCCCGCTTTTCCCTCTCCTCCTTCTCCACAGCCTCTTTCTTACGTTTAACCTGGGCCTTTTCCTCCTCTTGTTTCTAAAAAAATACAACATCACGAAATACCATTGAGTGAAGGTCTGATATTGCTCATCGAATAAGTCCCTTGAAGAAATGAGAAAAATAAAAATTCCTTGTATAATTTCTTATGAACAAATATGTTGATGCTGTACAGTTTAAAACTTGTGGTGGATATTTGTGTCATATATTTTTTGTTTTCATTCGGTGTATACTCACTCCATTGGCGATTATACCCAAGCCCCTGCTCGTTTCTCGTACCTAGGTGAAGGTACAAATATTCGATTTTTTTCCTCTTTAAAGACAATTTAACACTTTATAACTAGTAACGTTCATGAATGGCGCATTAATGATTGAAAGGCCTCTCAATGTACTCACAGCATTGATAAATGCCCCCATTGAATAATGATTTCTTACTCCTATCGTACGGCTAATATTTTCTTATATTCATAACTATATTTTTACTATGGTAATTAAGATATAACAACGGTGACTGTCAATACTTTATGAAATATAATGAATTATTTGAATATACCAAGATTTGAAGCGACGAAGACATCACTCTGTGGAGCACCATTATCATCATTCTCGCATATGTGTCGAGTTATCCCATTGTGTTGAGGCATACCGTTGGATCTTAATCGCGCCAGTCGAGTTTCACCACAAACTGTTGAATATCCAAATTTGTTTTCTATGTTTTTCTTTCTCTCACTCACGAGTTTAGTTTTTCCGTTCAGCCCCATTACGAATTATTCAATCATAAATCAATTAATGACACGAGAATTCTGGATAAACCGGCTCTCTTCAGTCTCGTTGTTTTTTTTTTCTTTAATTAAGGATGTAATGCGAATATTTTTAACTCAATGGTGAAAATTTTGTTTATATTGTTCTTGGCTATTTTTTATCAAGTCCCAGTTTTGTGGACAATCAAAAGAAACTAAAGACTTCAATTGAATTATTCCATGAAAATAAATAGCAATCAGGGAAATTCGTGGGAATATATTCTTGAATTTTCAATTGCTCGAAAATTTAGCGCTCTGAATATTCATGCATAGTTTGGACATTTCATTAGAACAAATTCTCCTCTCCCAACTACCCAGAAATGTAAGATTTCCGTAAAATTTCAGTAAAATAAAAAATGTGATAATATATCCCCCTTAAATTTAATAAAACCTCCCTCTCTCAATTTTTTCGAGCAGTTTTCAAACGCTCAAGAAAAGTATCGAGTACATTGTGTTTTTTTTTTCTAAAATATACAGTCAATACAAAACTAGAGAAAATAAAATTCTTTCCGCGATATGAACAGTTCGACCAGACTAGTCAGCTGCATAATCAAAAAATTGATTACAATTCAGTTCCGAATGGCGCACATTACATCCTTAAACGATGCATTACCAATGAATCAGGCCTCCATGATTTATTCTATGATATCCATTCTAAATATTACGTTAAAAAACATTACCTCAAAATATAATATTACTTCACCGTAATATTTAGATAAACTTTCTCAAATCCAGGATAAACCAGCAATGACTCGGCTCAAGTGATTCATATTTCCAGGAGCAACGCATCGTTCAATGCTCTAAATCAAATCAACACTTATTGTATCGATCATTGAACTATCGAGATGAAGAGATGATAACAACTTTCATTCACAAAATAAATGGCTATGAAAGACACATATTGCCTCGTGTTAGTTACTTCGCCTGCAATAATGATTTACATTTGTTTTTTTTTTTGTTCTTGGTGGATAATCTCTGACTTACCAGCGAGGCTGCCTGCCGCCCTGAGAAATAACCGAGGGTTGTGGCTGTGATTGACTCCCTTCAGAGCCAATGAACAGTGGGTGAATTGGTCGAGCACCCCACTCACACACAGCCATTTCCTAGCGCTTGTATTTTCACTTGTGCGCGGCCTGTCATTATAATTACAGCAACGAGTCACGGCTCTAATTCGTTCAAGTCTAGCAACATCACACACGCATACCTCAACCCTATCAACCATATGCTCTTGATATCTTTATTTCTACTCATATCATTCGTCATAAACTAGCCAATCGAGTACACCTCCTGGACGATTTTTCTGCGGATACACTGGGATCGGTTACCACTTCACAGCCGTTCCACGGAGAAGGCAACAGTGGAGTCACCCTCTCCTGAGATTTACAATCGCGGGATCAGAATTTGTGGGGTTCAATTGAACGAAATATTTATTTACGGACAAACTATTAAGATATTTTTAATTCCCACGATATCCGGGGTACAGAGAATTTTTTTATTCAAATGATAATAATGGTCGAAACATTTCACTTTTTAGTGGTCAGAATTGGGGATAAAATAACACTTACTATTTCTTTTTATTAAAGTAGATCTCTGAATAATCAATATCGTTGTTATTTAATTGGGAAATTGAATTTTTTGGTGTAAATATCCAGCAGATGTATTCTTGAAATATATTTCACTTTTAGTGGGATCATAATTGAAAAAAATTATTCGTTATTGTCCATTTGAAAATGTGGAATTAATTCCATATTTTTCAAATAATTTCTTTTTGTTCAATCAACAGTTAAAGGATAAGAAATCGCATTATTTTAGTCCAGTCCTTTTGAAACTCATAGTAGCCGCCCCTCAAATACTGAGAGAAACATATTCAATTATAAATTATGGATGTGATTGATAAGCGAGAGAACGAGCAGTGGAATAATGAGTATGAATACCCCCAGTGTATCCGCAGAGTGTCAATCAGTTTTTTAGGATAATTATTTCTGTTTCTCTCGTCCTCATGATCAATCGTCAATTGAATACATTGACGCAAAAATTGAGATCAATAAATGAAAGAAACGATAAGGAATAAACACATTTTATACTGAACAGAACATGACATGTGTCGATTATCTGTAATAATTTTTTAATTGAAAATTCTAATTACCTTCATGACTTCCCTGAACTTTCCAATTTCCCGTGTTATTAAATCGCGTTTACTTTCCTCAATTTCCGCATCGTCGAGGTTCAGTGTCTTTGCTGCCAGCTTCGCCTGATGCTCCTCGGCAGTGGCTTTCCTGGCATCTGTGGATCGATGTAAAGATGATTATTAAATATTAATGTTTTTTTCTATTGGACATTTTTTTAAATGAGGATTTAGTCGGTAAGAGCAGCCGATGCATTATCGGAAAGTCACGGCTGCGAATTCCGGTCTGGTCTATCGATTTTTTTCAGTAAAAATAGATTATAAATTTTATATTGAGAATAATCCGGCATCCCATCCTACTTATTTGGAACGTTATATAAATTACGTTCGTTGATGTTAAAATTGGGCCGTTGGTTTACTGGAATTTTTTTCAATGTTTTTTTCGTGAAAAATAAAAAATGAACTCTTCACTCCTCAAATTTGCAAACGTCTAACAAATAATTGGAAGAAAACCTTGAGAAAGACTTTTTCCTTTTAGAAATACTGCCAATTTTCGAAAAAGTTAGCATGAATTCATATTTAATTATGGAAAACGATCGTTATATGAGGAAATAGTGAGACACATTTACACATTTTCTTCTCATAAAGCTACGTAACTCATTCTCATAAAGCTACGTAACTCAATATTATTGTTAATCTCGCAATTAACATACCTGGAGCACTCTGGGCAAGCTCTAGCTCGGTGGAATGCTCCGAGAGAATCTGGGAAATTCGAGTAAGTGCATCGCTGTCAACCACTCGCATTCCCTCGTCCATGTAGTCATCAGCATCGTCACCATCACCAGCTTCATTCTGCGTCTCATCCTGAAGAGGAGATTGTCCACCCTTAAGCTTCTTTCGTCGCTCAGCTAAATTATTTCGTAACAAATAATTGGAATTAATTTTTTAACACAAAAGTTTATATATATTTTTTGCAGCAATCATTCGGTAAGGCAAATGCAATTAAATCTGATAAGGAAAATCGAATTCAAAACTGATAAACCATATCTTCTTTCCTAACGATTACTTCCTTTTTTATGATTAGTTAACAGTTCGCGAAATTATTTGTAATTGCAGCAAATAGAATTGATTTGTAAACAAAATTTTAACTTATGTAAGGGAGAGTAGGGAAAAAGGAACGTCTTCAATTGACGATAACTCGGGATCGGCAGAGTGAAAATTGATACTTTTCAATTCATATTAAAGCTCGGGATTTCAGTTTCAATATAAAAAAAAATAATTCAATTCCCCTCACCCGATCCAGAGTTATTGACAATTGAAATCGTTTCAATTTGTACCACTCTCTCCTATTCTAGACGATTATTACATTGTATATGACATTTGCCATAATTATTAATTTCTTCTAAATTTCGTGTTTTCCCGAGAAGATTTCACAACTTCAAGTTTTTAATTGCAATAATTATTGAAAAATATAGCCGACGACAATGACGGAGTGGTTAAAGCGTCCGACGTGTGGCGAGGGTCCCGATTTCGCTTCCCGGCCGCTGCAGGAATTTTTCTTACGCTTCTGATTTCTCAGTTTCATTCCCGAAGTCCCGTAAAAGAGACGCCAAAGTGTTCCTCTCAAGATTATTATTGAAAAATATAATTGTCATAACTGAAACCTAATTGTATAGAATTTACTCGACTCGAGAAGTACTTTTGCACCAGTCGATGAATATTTAAGGGAAATTTTTTTTATTATTGTAATAGTCAATAAATTTCCAGTCTTGTCATCTCACCTTTGAACTGATCCAGGGCAACTTTAGCCTTCGCATCCACCTTAACCACCAACTTCTTATTCCCAATTTCCATGTCATGAAGCAGTCGAATTGCACGCAATCCAGCATCGGGTCCAGCATACTCACAGAAACCAAAGGCCTGCACCCGTTTCCAGGATAATACGTGACCACAAGCACCTAGGATATGTCTAATCATAACGTCTGGAGCACGATCCATAATATTGCCCACGAAAACCGTGACAGGAGGGCCTGTTTCACGTTCTCTTCGCCTTGTTGGGTCGTGTCTGGTCTGATTTCGTGAGTATCTCACTGCTGGAGCTGATGTCTGCATTGCCGACACTGGCGTCGGGATCATCTGCGGGAACATATCATCTTTTAGTTGTCAGTATATTAATTATCAAGTAATTAAGTAAGTCCCGATTGAAATTATTTAAAGTAATTAATAACACATTTTAAGCATTAACGAGTAATTGAATGAATTAGTTAGTTGAGGATTGGTACCTCAACTAAATTTTATGCATTTGGAAATAAAACTGGAAAAAAGAGTTTACAGTAAAAAAAACTTTGCAAGCTAAAAAACAAATGGATCGTCCTTAACGCTGATAAACAATTATCGATACTTTTTTTTTAATTTTTATTGAGTGACAGAGGCACTCGAATATCAGGAAATTCCAGTTCAACCACTGAACTTTCAAGGAAAAGTTTTAGATACCTGTCAATATGTAATGAATATTTACAAATGATTGTCCAAAAAGTTCTATCAATCATCAAGATAATTTTCCTGCAACTCATTTAAGTCCTGTTAAAAAACGATCAGCTGAGTTTTTTTTATCACTATCTAGTTGTAAGAAAAAGAAAAAAAAACACTCAAACATTCTCCAGAAGTCCAATTATTCAATTTCAACAAAAATCAGAGTTGCTCCGAAATGTTTTCGTTCTGAAGATCCTTCTAAATTTGTGGTTTTGTAAAAAAAGGCAATGCAATTGTTTATGTTGTTTGTAGCTCATACAATTTCCTCCAATATTCGATTCAAACTCACGAATTTCTGGAATAACATTCTTAAGGAACAACAAAAAATTTATCTTTCAATTTGTTTAATATTTTTTACGAAAACAGTAATATTTTTGTCATCGAAGCATTCCTCTTCAACGAATGGAGGAGTTAATAATGAAGACCAATGTGTTTTGATATCAAACCATACTGAAAACTTTGAGCAAGAAATTAAGGAAAAACAAAATAAATAAATAATTGGCAGCAACACCCAACACCCAGTACCCAGCAGTGTGAGACTTGCACCTCGTGCTCCGACAAAACTCCCTCCTCGACAAATTTCCCTATTCACATACTTACATGTGGCATTGGCATAACTCCACCGATAATAGGTGGAGGAGCTCCAACCATGTACGGCATGGGTGGCATCCCAGGTAAACCCATCGGAGGTTGTCCAGGATAGGACATTGTGAATCAATTTACCCTGGATATTGAGCAATCAACTGGAACCAAAAAAAGGCAAAGAATGAAAAGTGTCGACTCCAGAGAGCCTCCCACAAACGATTAGAAACCCTGTACTTACGATATACCACGTATGTCCGTCTTATTCGTTTAATCCGAGAAATTCTGACAATAAGCGATGCCAAATTCTCAACGTTAATGGATGCCACACACACACACAGTCCAACCTAACCACTAAATCACTAACTGGTCACAATCAATTTCATGACGATCAATTTACCATCCACTCCTCAAATTGCATATTAACAGGAGATCAATTCAATGGATTTTGTCCATAGACACCCTGGACTCGTGATCGTTAATGTACAGATTCACTGGAATACCGAATTTTAACACAGCTCGCCAAGCAATTACGTTCTGGTGTTCATAGCGGCGATTTCGGCCATTTGCACCATTTGTCGCTGGGATCGCCTGTCGTTTTTTCAAACTGAGATTAGACGAGAGAGAGAGAGATTGACTGGATCTTTGGCCACTGTAAAATGAATTATTCGTTCTATTTCTGCTCACTCATTTGGCAATTGTTTGGGGATATTTTGGAAATTAGCTTGAAGATTGGAAAACAATTACACTATTTATTATGAATTAATTAAATTAGACATGTACTTAGCAATCAAATAATTGGAAGATTTTGACAATTTCCTCAATAGTTGTAAAATGATTTTGGAAAACGACTCCTGAAACGCAAATTGTTTAGAGAAAAACCAATCTCCGAAAAAGTGCATAGGACGGGTACTGGAAATGAGTTGGAGCTGGAATATTAAGCCCCGAATTTATTTACGCGAACAATTATAACGTGGACGTTCAGATGATTCGTATTAAAAAATTATTAACGACCAGGATATTAATTTTGAAAGGACTGGGAACACATCTTAACAATTTAAGTCAATAAAACTCTGAAAAAATTCGAAAGAGATTTTTAACAAAATTTCAGCCTCCAAATGAACCTCTAGAGCCCTTCTAAACTTAGGCCTTTTTTTTCAAAAACCGGCATGAGGATCTCCAGCCATCAGAAGTCGACGCTGTCGCCACCCCGCGATTGGCATAATCCTAATTCTGGATCGGGGTTGCTGGCACCCCGAGGTGCGACCCTCTACTTCAGTCTATCCTCTCTGGACCCAGATCAGGTGATTTTGGAGCCAACAAATTTGAGTTGATGAAATTTTTAGTAAAGGTCCTTTGCTATGGATACTCTCCCCTTCCTGTTAAATATCACAGAAGCACTAGTTTCTGGACTGGAAAATGATGAAGGTAAAAATCTTCCCCACGAATTACTGAACAATAATCCATGAATTGCTCCGAAAATAGAAAAATCAGTTGCACAATTGTGGATTGAAAAAATAAAAGACCTGGGAGACATTCAACAGCAACTAAAATACCTGAAGATAATGATTCTCTGTATGCAAAAAAATATACTGACGACTCTCGGTCAATCAGTCCCCGAGAATCCGAAAAAAATGATGGAAACGTTGGAAAATGCTTCCAACTTATCAACAATAAATGGACAGAGTTCGAGGAGTCCTCAAAAATTTGGGAAAATTTACACAACAACTAGTGGAGATCTGCACGAGTACTTTGCAATTCAAGAGATTGATGATACATTCCTTCACGGATACTATGCAATTTCGAGTGACGAACCCCTCTTCAAAAATTTGCTGGAAACTGCGAATTTTGATATGATCCTCAACGATAAAACCTTCATAATCGACGAAATCGATGATCTGCTGATCCGAGAACCATCTCCAATGCAATCAGTTTCCCTTGATGACAAGATAAACGAGTTGTGCCAGTGCAGAAACAGGGGAAAACCCAAAGTTTCCATTGAGAGTCGACCCTCCTGGGGGAGGAATCGTTACATAGAAAGGCTTATCGACCAGTCGCGTAGGTTTTCTTATCAGTATATATACAAACAAACATATCCGTGTAAAACCGAAATTGACGAAAAAATCATCTCCTATTTTTTGAAGCTCACACGACGGGGGATCTCCAAGTACCAGAGGTTGACGCGATGCTCCACAATCTTCGTAATTCTCGAAACTATTAATAACAAGCAACGAGACTATTAACTCCATAGTTTACTAAAGTTGAAAAACCGGTTTTTGGTATTTTGTGGAGTGCATCAACGCATTATAGGCATGATTTTTGTATAGCCCTGGATTCTATGGGGGGTATGTGAGGATCAACGTGGCAGTAAGTGAGAGAACTCGAGCACTCAATCAACTGAAGTCTCGATTAATTTGTTGTTCGAGGTTATGGGTAACACGTAGTTCAGTTAATATCAATCGAGTAATTGATCAGTTCATCGCGTGGAGTAAACAATGGCACTTGACTCGATGAGAGTTGGGGGAGGACGATGTCCACCTATTGTTGTTGCTGTTCTTCTGTTGATCTGCTTTCTGTTGACCTGCAATTGGTGGAATCTCTCCACCGAGAAAAACGAATTGCTACTGCAAATTGATGGATTACATGCGGAGATAAAAATTAAGTGAGTATAAGGATCAGTTGATTTTTCGTTTTAGGAATTTATTTGAAGAGATTAAAATTTCCCAAGTGAATTATCATTTCTCAACTGTCTTCCACTCCTTCAGACCTTTTTGAGGTGAGCTGTTATTAATTCTCGAGGAATTCATTTACAAACGCCAAATCTTTCTTTTTTTAACGTTTCGAGCGATACATTTCAATCCCCTTCACCCAGCCAACAATTTACCGGTAAATTACCGGATATTTACCGGTCTTACCCGGGACTTTTACATGGTATCGGTAAAAATTGTTCCTTGGGCAGACTAAAATATTTTATTTGCGTCGTTATGATTCTACTCAGCTGATTATTATTAGTATTATTTTTTATTTCAATTTCTCAGAACTTAGTGACTTCTGACGCTATCAAATTACTAAAATAAAAATGCAACCCTGGATTATTAGTAGACAGGAAATTAATTTAATACCTCGTATTTGATATTTTGAATAAAAGTATCTGTACAGCTCCATAAAATTTGAAGTTTTTATAACCGAAAAATTGAACGGCAAATGTTAGTCAATTTTTTAATTAAAAAAGATCACTCTATTTAATAACCGTTTGATATGTTCAAAGAATCTACAATTTGGAGCTTTTCCGTTGTGACTAAAAATATTAAAATTTGCAAGTTATTTTATGGAATATAAAAAAACGAAAGCAGTTTTCTCACCGTGATTAATAATTGATCTATTGTATTTTGAGACAAATTCAATTATTTATTTATGAGAATGAAAAGTGTGATTTAGATGAAGCTCATTCAATAGGAATTTTGTCAATGACTGTTAAACCGTTTAGTTAAAAAATATGTAAAGCTACTTTAATTGTTGGATAGGTAGGGGTGAGAGGGGGAAATGGAGACGATTTCAATGGACAATAACTCGGGATCGGCCGACTCAAATCGAATGCCTTTTTTTCATGTGGAAGTTGCAAATCCGAGCTTTAATATGACTTTAAAAAAATTATTTGCACTCTGCCGATCCCGAGTTATTGTCAATTGAATACATTTCATTATGCGCCACTTTCCCCTAATTGCTGTGAACGAAAAAATTGGCGCATTCTGAGAAAACTCAAAGATGAAAATATAATTGACAATTTTTTATTATGAAGCCTGGAGGAACGTGAAAAATGTGAGACATCAATCTCCAATTGGGAGCTTCGTTTCAAACAATCCCAGGACTCGATAGCTTCATTGCACGTCCGGGAGAATGAACTGAGGAAGAACAACGATGAGCTGACTAATTCAGCAGCCTTCTGCAACGGGGAGTTGGAGTCTGTGAGGCAATTGGGCTCGACAAAAGATGCCTCATTAGCGGCATTGAGAATAGACAAGGAAACTATTAATGAGCAGTTGAATGTTAAACGAGAAGAGGCGCAAAAACTTCACGCCGATTTAGAAAAGGTGATACCTGAATTTATTCAAAACTTTAAAAAAACCTTCATCGATTTCCACTTCCTTCAGTCTATTAATCAATCATTTATTTTGTTTTTAGATCAAAATTGAATTGAGCAATCTCAATAAAACCTGCGGTAGTAAACCGGCACAGGTGTCACAGGATACAGAACGTAAGTTCCCTTAAACATATTTAAAGATATTTCACCAAAACCGTAAAAATTCCAACTAAAAAAATAGAAACAAAAATAATTTTTTTAAATCCAGAGAACAATTATTATCTTTACTTTAACACTAACAATTCCACTTTTCTCAAACATTTGAAGGACAAAATATTGCTCCAACGCCTGTTGATAAATAAATAATTGAAAAAATAATTTTACAGCTCTGATGAACAATTTGGATTCTCTTGCGGACGAAAATAATGCGGATACAGCTGGGGAAATAGACGATGGCCCACCAGAACCTATAGAGCCCTCAAATCGTCAAAGTCAACCTCAGCTCAATCATGACTCCGTCTACAATCTCATTGTAAAGAACTCGATAGCAACTCCAAAAACCACTAAACAATGAAACGTACGTATGAATAAACGAATTGTGTAAATTAATGAGAACAATTTTATTTGTTGATTCTACATTGTTCTAAAAATATACCTTGTTTCAACAATGATATGAAATAAATACGTGGTGAATTTTTGTTAAATGCCTACAAGCATATTATGTTTCCACGGAGTATTGTCTCGACATCATAAATTATCCTCTACTTATTAAAAATCTTCAGGGCTGTATATTCAATTAATTCTCCACTTCGTTGTTAATCGATCGTAAATCTCGGTATGGAAAAATGTTTCTGGTATTAATACTGGTTTTACATTAGCTTTGGTATGTTTACGTCTTTCAGATTCGGAGTAAATTATGAAGCTCGAGTTTCATTAAATGTTAATAGATGCCATCATTTACTCGCTTGCAATTGCCGAATGTGTTTTTTTTGTATAAAAAGATACATTCATTCGATTAAAAAAAAAACAAATAGGTTTCTATATTATTCAACATTGATAGATATTTCTTTGCAAATGAAATGCTCAAGTTATGACTAGAACTGAATCGATCCTTGCTTATTGCCTATGTACATTAGAATAATATTAAACTCGCGTATTCTCTCGTAAGTACAACACCAACAACACAATGGACCGTAGGGACGAGTGAGGCAAAATGGACGCGTTTTTTTTGTGAAATGATGACTCTCAATTTCCAATCAATGGAATAAATGTTTTTTACGTTTCTCAATTGAACAATTTCTCTGTTTAATTCGAAGAAAATATATTATTGGTTTTTAATGAACGTTAACAAAAAAGTTAGAGGTGTCCACTTTGCCCCAGGCTCCCCTATCAATGCTAATAGTTAATAGGTAGTACCGTTAACAATTTATCTAGAAGCTAAATCAATGCGTACATGTTCTAAGCGTAAATTCTCTGCAAGATGACAAAAAAATGTAGAAGTGAGTGGGACAAAATGGACGATTTCAAAATATTGTCAAAATGTTTGACAAAATGTTGGACGATTGAATTTCAAGTGAATTGAATTCATTCTTTCAAAGGATTGAAAATTTTTTTGCATTGTAATGACGATTTCGTGGATTTCGTGGATTCGAGGGTGGAAAAATGCGGCGAGGAAATTCTTGTCAAATAGAAGAGCTTTCTCACAACTTGGAAATACTTCTTCAACCCCAGAATTGATGTCACTGAGTTGTGGAGATGGGTAAAAAAAAATGCCAAGTGTCCATTTTGCCTCATCCTCCCCTGGTCGTGACGTCCACTTTTAGGGAGAATAATGAGACGTATTTCTGTTCTTTCTGCGAAATATGAATGCGAAGATTGAACGAAGTCTTCGCCATCGACTTCGCTTCCTAGCTGTCTCACGGTTTCGCTCTTTGTTTCGTATCTGTCGTACGATGGAATAAAATGCGTCATCGATGAACTGTCTTAGGGCCGCTGATGTTTCGTAGAAAGGACAGCCGAGCTGCTCCGCCAGTGATTTGCCCTCCTCTGTGGAGACTTTTCGTTGTGACTGTAAATCGAATTTATTGCCAACGAGGACCAGCGGAATATCCTCGTTGGCTCGCACTCGAGAAATTAATTTTCGATATTCCAGTGCCTCTTGAAAGCTGTGTCTGTCTGTTACTGAGTAACAGATCATGAAACCCTCGCCGCATCTCATGTATTGGTCTCGCATTGCGGTGAACTCTACCTGAAATCGTAATTTTGTATTGATAAGGGATATCTACGCTGAGAGAAAAACGAACAAGTTCACAAACGAGTCTTGTGTGAGCTGACAAAATCGTTAGATGAAAATTACCAAAAAAGTGATTGTTTCGGTCGAGTTTGGCTGTCTCAAACATAAATAATTTCTGTGCGAAGAATTGATTTGACTGTGACTTATATAAATATAAATGTATGTTAAACATCTTAAGCGAAAGAGAGTGAGAGAATCTTGTGTCGATGTAAAACAGAGAAGACATTTGTAACATCAGAGGCAATAAATTGAATTGAAGAAAGGAAAAAAGTTTAATTGAATTGATGAATTAAATTATTAAATAGTCGAAGAGACAAATTATCATTCCTTTTTTTTCATAGAAAATGAACAGTTCGGGAGAGAAATGCAGATGAAAATATCGACGAAAGAAGTACTAACAATTAGAGTTTTTGCTTGCACAAAGTAGATAATTGTTGGAAAATACTCAATCGATTTTTGCGACAACAACTTTTCATCTCCGATATAAAACAATATTTTTCGAACATTTTTAGCAAACGATTTTCTTGCCACGAATAAGACTAGCCTTGTTGGATGCTGTGTTTCTCTCAGTGTAGGATTGAAAAAATAATCAAGTTGATGTGGTTGATATCACACTTGGCCTGCGGTATCCAGGATATCCAAAAGGGCTGGCTCGCCGTCAATAACTGCCTGTTGTCGATACGAATCCTCTATTTTTTCAATGCAAATAATTGTAATTTTATTATAAAATTTTTACGAGGAATTACTGGAAGAATGTAGCTCTTACCAATAGTCGGATCATGATAATCCAGAAAACTGTGACTCACAAATTGGAGCGTGACAGCTGGAAAGGTCATTCGAGCATTGAAAAATCTACCAATTGTTTTAAAAATATTATATTTTTAGAAATTGCCCGGAATTTTTCTATTTTTTTTCTATTCGTCATCTCTTAATACATAACGTAATGCAATTTCACTAATTAAAACACCTAATCATTCAATACATTAATGACTAATGTCCTATAAAAACTTGATTTATTGTTCTATTAACAATCATAAAAAATCAATAATTTAGTACTAATAATTGATTCAATCGTTTTTTTATCGAACGACTCCAATTTGAACGAAAATGTTATAAAAAACGGAGAATTCGACAGAAAATTCTATTGAATTGGCATGGCATGGCATCCTATGAATTTTTTTTCCAAAATATTTTCCGTATAATCCGGTCAATTGATAGAAAATTCAATAGACAATCGATAAAATGTTCTCACAAAAATGAAAGTTTATACGCGATTGTCCCCCGAGTTTACCTGATTTTCCAACTCCACCATCTCCAAGAACAACAATTTTATAGACCCTCGGTACTCTAGCCGTGACTGGACCAGTCTGTCCTGTCTGGCTTCTCCCATTTTGTCCGGCATCGGAGGTCATGATTGCTCCAGTAATCTGTTAAGATGAATCATTACAATCCGAAGAACTTCTTCATCCCTATTTATACATTTTTTATCTACTTCCACGCTTTTTCTATTTTTCTGACACTTCTCGCAATTTAATAATTCGATCGCTGAGTAAAAATATAAAATTCTATCCTTACATTATCGTTTATTGATTCGCAGAGTTTTCCCTTTTTCCAGATTTTTTCTGCATTTTTATACAAACGGAGAACACCTTAGAAAAAAGTCAGAAAAATTAGGATATGCTACCAAAACTTCAGGAATAAATAAACAATAACGTGACTGAAAAACGTTGAATCTTGACGTGTCAATCTAATGATTAATGTATGAGAAATCTCGAAAAAGTTGCAAAAATATGGAAGTAGAGGAGGAACATCCTCAGTCCAATCACTCACATAAATAATTTTGTAAACAGCCAGAAGTCCAGAGCTCACCTGCCGTCCATCTGCAAAAAGTCAAACCCAATTAAACAATTTCTAGCCCCATAAACAATCAAAAATCCCCGTAGAAATTACCAAAATTTATTGATTAAACGGCATACTTGAAATTTATAAGGGTGGGGATCGCTCTTGCCTCCGTAGAACGGGGCGACGAGGCCAGAGTGCTCCAAAATTTTAAGCATGTGCCTAGAATAAAAACTCAACTATCTGATAAAATATTTACGGCACGAAACGGCCGATTTTACCGTTGAAAATTTTGTCAAAATCATGTGTTCCCCAAAAATCACAAAAATTCCATAGTACTCAATCCCTCAGTCAAGTCACTGCCCACTCGTTTACATACTCCACCTACACTTATTCATACACGAATACCTCCGTAACGAAAGGCTCTCTCGCGCATACACAGATTGATACGCATGTCACGATTGGCAGCGCCTCGATGACGTTTAACTTCGATCCTTTGACATTTTATTTCAAAAAAACACTGCTCGGAAATTTCTATTGAGCGGAGTCCAAATGTCCCGGTCTGTAACCGTCGATAGAAATACAGTTAGTGAAACGAGAATGGATGAGGAGCCAGATGTCCCAGCCAGGGCGAGTCAACCTACAAATTCTTATAAAATAGCGCCGATGGATTTCGACGAAGATCGAGTAAGGTTAGATGTTGAAGAGGTAGCAGAACAGCTCATCCTCGAGCATTTTTGGGCCATTTTACCCCAGAATCATTCCATCCTCATTGAATATTTTGATAAATCACGCTTGCTGAGACACTACCTAGTAGACACCATGTTGACAATTTATCCACATATTGTCGATGTCCTGTTGAATTCTAAATGCCACTGGCAACAATTGTTTTCTGGGTATGCCTTAAGTGAAAACAGGTGATTACTGTAGAATGTATTGCATCATTGTACAACCAGCAATTGCTAGACACTAAAACGGAAATTTGTAAAAGGCAGTCAATGCATCAATAATTGCTGATTGAAAAATCGATTGTTCATTTGACATCTCAAGCATTTGGGACAAATTATTTTATCTAAAAGATAAGAGTAGTACCTGTATCTTCATAACAATTCCAATCCACCAAGAAAAATGCATTAGTGAGACTTCATAATTGTTTTTTTTGAGGTCAATATAATAATCCAAAAATGCTGGATCAATAATTAACTATTGAATTTATATTTGATCTTAAACAGCTTGTCTAAGGGAGTGAGAAAATATTTGGGAATGAAATCACGGGATAAAATCGACGGAAGAGACTGTAATAATACCATTAAAAAAACCTTCCTCTTCATTAAAAAAATCGTTAAAATCCCCGATGATTATTGTTCAGCCGCAAGAGATGACAGCGTCGTACTCAGAAATCTCGTTCGACTCCCAGTCG
The DNA here is from genome assembly GCA_030522865.1 of Psyttalia lounsburyi. Classification (NCBI taxonomy): domain Eukaryota; kingdom Metazoa; phylum Arthropoda; class Insecta; order Hymenoptera; family Braconidae; genus Psyttalia; species Psyttalia lounsburyi. Next base: position 15,431 of record JAPYZN010000529.1, on the reverse strand, counting down.
TCCCCTCCGATCTCAGAGCTCCGTTCCCTCGTGGAGTCTCCGGATATCGACGACGATGAGTTCATGACAGACGAGAGAATGAAGAAAATCGATGCTCTGGCCGACAGACCCCACATGTTGAATTTAAAGAGCGGCGAGGGTAGCCCCGAGGAGGAGGAAGACTGCTCGGACCTCCCGGGGTATCGGAAGGCGATGGGATATCTACGACTGGAGGGGACTGTCATGCAGGAGGGGGATATGGTGCTCTTCGTTGCCGAGGATTTGGAGAATAAAATAAAGCTGTCAAGTCCTGTCACGAAAAAGGGAGACACCCCGTCGTTCCCCGGATCCAGGAGCTCGACTCCATGTCTGTACAGGCAGGCGCTGAATCCACAGTTACCATTGCCTGATCACAATGCACTCAATGAACTGGAGATGGAAGCCAGGAAAATAGCAACTTCTGTCGATTCGTTAACCGAGAATTTGGCAGCTATTTTGCATAGTGTAATTGAGCAATTGTTTATGTATACTGTATCGATTTTATCATATCTGTAGATTTATTTGACAGCTTTCCTCTTCAATTCTCGTATTTTTTTTCGTAGTTTACTGATTTTTTAACGAATTTTTAATGCTACACAGTTTTGAGACAAATCAATAGCAGAGGATAAATAACTTTACAAACACTAATTTAATTTGCAATTAATTAGTAATTAGTAATTCATGAATTTACCATTCATTTCGAATATTTTGCGAATGAAAATAAACATCGGAAAATTTATAGAAATAAAAAAACATACGGAAAGACAAGGAAAGTCTCAAATGAATTTGTGCATATGATGAAAATAGACAGCTCACTTGAGAAGGAATAATTAATATTTTATTGTTGTAGGCCTCAGCTGTCACTGTAGATTGTCTAGAAACATACAGAGACGCCGTATGCAAAACCTGTGATGCAGTAGATCACAATATTAAATCCATGTATCAATTAATGGCGAAATGCGAGGAGCTATCAAAATCCATGGGCCCCATCTATAAATTAGCCGATCAAGTCAAGGAAATGAAACGATTGTTAGATTTATTTGAAGGGGCAATGAACCTGTGAATACATATCTGCAGTATTAATTCAGAAGAGAAACAGCGATGCTCGTTATGTGATTTCTTCACTATTTTTGAACATATTCAGTTGAATTTTCAGAGGAATAAATTGTTTTTCTCAGCCATTCCAACAACGATATAATATTTTATTCATTTTATCACTTTTATAAACACATTTTTTGGGCTGGCAAACCCTAACGAATCCTACAATTTTTAATATTTTTCAAAGATTTTTTTTGGCATTCGATGTGAGGTTTTGTTAATTAACAAATAAGCATTATTAAAAACATCGAAAATACGATACTCTTTCTCTACCTTTTTTTACATAAAAAAGAGATTTTTAAAAATCGGCAGATTCTTTTGGTCCTTCAAAAAACTATATTTATTTCTATTCTTTTGATTTTTTAAAAAGATGTTTTGTAAATTAATGATTGGATTAATGCGTGAAAATACCGAATACTAAGTTTGATAGAGTTTTGCAAAAAAATAGGCAAAACAAAATTGAAAGACGGAAATAGGAAGAGAAAATTGTTAACTTAAATTATCTCAGCAAATGTTCGTTTTTTTAAGCAAAACTTAAAAAATTAGGATTTTTTCCCCGATTCATAAAAAAAGACATTGATCGAAAAATTATTGGCTCGACCCACTCGGGTCCCATCCACCCCTAGCAGCCAAAGCCCAACCCGGGAGCGAGCGAAACTATATAGTGACCGGTACCGATTTTGATTATTTTTTCTCTTTCATTCCTACATGTGTGTACGTGAAACGGGAGATGTTATCGACACTTGGATGACCATCTGTCTTTGTTCAGTCGGTCAGTAGCCTAACGTGACATTCCTTCATGTTCCATTTGCCTGGAGCGCGAGATGGGCGGCTACACAAAAGACTCCGACCGCACTGGCACAGGCTCAGTTGAGGTTGAGACTTTATCGAGTTCATACAGACCAAAATTCTCCCCCATTTTCTCATCCCCACAATGTTTTCGTGACTTTGTTGAGTGAAATTCATCGGATGTGAGTGTACTCCACTGCCAATAAAAAAAACTGTGAATTAAGATGAAAATTCTCCGGACATCGGTGGAAATTGAATCGAAAGGGCTCCGAAGGGAATACCCATGAGTAGTAACCTCATTGCAAGGACGCCATATGTAGTCCTAGCCAAACCTAAAACATCTCATTCATTTCTCACTCCAGTATCCTTTGTACATTTCGAATTTTTTCATCCACCCGATAATGAGACCGATTGTGTTGTCGATTGTCTGAGCAACAGTGAGTTGACAATAAGAAGACCTGACCAACAACAAACATGGACTTTGTTATTCTATCGGTAAGTGGAAAAGAGGGTGGGGATAATTAGAAAAATGTGGAGCTGAAACTAGCGAAATATTCGACACTAAAAAATTATTTTGGGGGTTTGAGAATCAGGTAATGAGACGTGATGATCATTTTTGTCAAGTCCAGATTAATTTAGTCATAATTTCAAAATATTTTTATACTCTCAGAGTCGATGTAATTAAATCTTCCACTGACGGATCTGTCGCTGATAAAACCTCGTGAGAAAACTGCAAATTCGTTAGAAAATACAAGGCAATTGGATTGGATGTCTACCAATTGTTGGAAGATTCTATCAAAATTTCATCACTTTGTTAATTTTTTATTGATATATTTACTGGTAGATATTCTACCCAGGACATCCATCAAATTTCATTCGTCTGTACAACTTCTTCTATTGAAATATTTTCTCCAGATACTTTTACAGGAAAAAAAAGTGGATACCGGTTTTTTTAATAAACTGTTTCTATTAAATATTGTTAAAAGCTAATAAAACTTCCAGTCGAAGTTCTGTGAAAATCTAATAATTATATTGTCTCTCGAATCCTCCAGAGTCGCCTGCGATTTTTTTTTGACATGTAGTTTAAGGATGTTCATCCAAACTTTTCAGTATTAAAAATAAAAAAGCATTTCCGTCAATCTGAGACGACAGTATTACCTCCATCTCGATAATAATTTCACTGAATACTATAATAACGTCGAAACGAATAAACAAAAAAAGTATCACAGCAAAAGCAAATAACCGTAAAATTCTTTCAGATAAACGGTCGAGATGTTTCCAATTCTAGTCACGAAGATGCTGTGCGCTATTTTGAAACTGCCCAAGAGCCCATAACGATTCAAGTACTGCGAAAGCAGTCACCGAGAATGATATCGCATGTCGAGGCCTGTAGATCAGACTCATCAGAGCATAGAAAATCGTCTTGCGTCGTATCAACTGGTGTTCAAACGGACCTAGGAGGTCTGATTAATGAAGACTACGACGAGAACTACTACGTCTTCGAGGACGGTGAGGAGTACGATTACGAGAACGAAGAGAACGACGGAGACGACGTGGAGGAGGCGGAGGATTTCGACGAGATTTTCTCCAACTCAATGGACCCCCAGCAGTTGCGGGACTACAAACTCCGCGAGGACATCTACTTCGAGGAAGTGACACTGAGAAAAAGTGGGAGCACCGAAAAACTGGGGCTAACGGTCTGCTACAACTACTCCTACGACCGAGACAATTCGGAAGCTGCGGAGATCTACATCTCCGAAATTGCAAAGGATTCTCTGGCAGCTAGAGACGGTAGACTGCGAGAGGGGGATCAGATCCTCCAGGTCAACGGAAAGGACATCGAGAGTAAAGAGCAGACGGAGAGGGTCTTCGCCCAAACGAAGAACACAGTTGTCATTCTGGTGAGCAGATGCCTCTACCATCAGACCTCATCCCCAGTATTTTCCGACAACATCCCAGCCTACCAAAATAGCATGATCGAGCTTCTCCTCCAGCAGCAAAAGCGTCAGTACGAGTCTTCAGGAGTTGGTGATAATGAGCACAACGAGGGGGCCTTCAGATCGTCTCCGCCACCAGTTCCATCCCACAGTCTCCCCGCCAACACCACAAACTTGAACATGAATACGTCGTCCTCCACCTGCTCCTCTCAGAATTCCCACGGCTCGAACAAAGACTGCATCACCGAGAAAAATTCCAACTACAGCGAGAGCCTCAAGGACTCGATGAAGAAGATCGACGAGTTGAGCATCAGTGGAAAACGCCGAAAGCCTCGAGAAGCTGGAAGTGACAGTGAGCACATCTACGAGACCATTCCCGAGAGCGACACTGAGCCAATCTACTCGTCCCCTTACGAGAGCAAATTGAATCTTCGACGCAGTGAAGTGGGCCACGATCATCGGAGCAAATCGTCGAAGAGCAGCAGTTCAATTGAGGAGAAGGACTCGTCGAGTGCCTACAACACTGGAGAATCCTGTCACAGTAATCCGTTGGTTCTTGAGCTGCAGAAGGACCCCAGAGAGCTCAGGGGCTCGACTTTGGTGCTTTGTCCCTCCGACAATACCTACACGAGTACTCTGGTTTCAACGGCAACCTGTCGAAGCCGACCTCCTCCCTCCTGTGATGTGGCTGAGAATCAGGTGATTCGTACTATTCAGTCTTCTCTCTCTGCTCCACAATTTATCAATCATCAAGTGGGCACTGATAAGGAGGAGAAGAAGACAAATTCGTGCTATTATCATGGGACAAATCGTCATCAGTACCAGACCCCTTATCAGTACTACCATCAGCCCCATTACCAGCAGAATGTCTCGAATAATCGAACGTCTTGGGACAATCGAGATAAGGAGTCCAGTGGATCTGGCATCATGTACACTAATGTTGATAATCTCGAGCAGACGATGATGCTGCAGCAGCAAATTTTTACACAAGCACTTAATAGGAAGAATGTCAGCAATAAGGAGACAAGGGTGAGAAACTCAAAGTCGAGGGGTAAATTCAGGGCACCCAATTTGACCCAGTATCACTTCATCGGTAGTCAACAGGTTCGTCAAGCTAATACTTTGAATTTACCGGAGGATAAGTGCGATCCGAGGATGGAGTGGAAGGTGAAACGAAGGCCCGATGGAACGAGGTATATTGTCAGGCGACCGGTGAGAAATCGATTGCTCGGGAATAGGACACTCGAGATTTCTGAGGAGAGAGCTGGACTTACGACTGAGGATGATACGGTTTCCGAGATAAAGGTAAGAATTCGTTTTATTGGTTGAAATTGTGCAGAAACTGCTCCAGGGCTGTGAGAAAATCAGAAATTTAATGGAAAAATCAATTATTTCGCTTTAATTATTCCGTGGAAATTAGCAGAAATGGCAGGTCTGGAAATATCAGAAAATTATTCAATTGAAATGTTTTACAATTTAATAATTCTCAATTTCATTGAGATTTTACTTTCTCCTTAACCAACTGTCATATCACTCTTGCAAATTGCTACTCAACTGAAATTAATTGTTTTAAACTTTAAGATTTGATTTCCATGATTTTTTTGTAGCTTGGAAGATATTGGACCAAAGATGAACGAAAGAGACACCTGGAGCAGGCACGTCTTCGCAAACAGCGTCAAGCAACAATGAAACAGCAGATGAAACAGCAACAGTCCCACGAATTAACAAATTGCGATCACGTGGACGAAACAAAAGAGGTTCGAAAACTCCCTCAAGAACCTGGACTGATAAATCCCCCAAAAATCGATGATCACTGTGGAGCCAATGGAAAGCCAATTGTAGGTCTTCTTTCAGTAACTACAGTCTAATTGCCAAAACTATTTTAAGCATTTATTATCAATGTTTTTTCATTTTTAATCCTGGTATGTATTCTAATATATTGATAACAATGTACATAATAGTAGAAAAAAAAACATCACTTGGTGAACCTTTATTATGAAAAAAAAAAAATCGAAACGTATTTACTGGATGAATGTTGGAGTTATACTGAGATTGTTGAGGACCTTTTGTTCCGCTGAATTCAGATGTTGCATGAAAGCTGGAAAACAATGATGATTTGAAAAATTCGTAAGAAAATCCCTCAGGTACTGATTGAGATTCAGATGATAGATAGAATCCTGGAGCAGATCAGGATCGTCCTCCTCCTCGGCTTCATCATTAATTCTCAGTAAATCCGCCTCATTCCCAGGATTTATAAAAATATCATCTCCCTCTCCAACCTCTTCATCATCCGAGTCCTCAGTCTCCTGATTGACAGGACACCCAGCCTCCATATCATTAGAAATCTCATTAATAATGAGTTTAAAAATCTTCACGAGAATCGGTACAGTTGTCCACTGGTACGGCTGCGACTGTGTCTTACTCCTCGTTCTGACGCCATCCTCAGCGGGTGAAAATATCTCATCCCCCTGGACCATGATCTCATTGAGCCTGGCGTCATCATTGGTGACCCCATGTTCCAGGATTTTCGATAGAGCGACAATTGTTACTTTCCTATCGTAACTCCCAAAAAACGAATGCTGCCTTGATACCCACTCGACAAGAACAAAAGCCAGAGCACTCTGGCCAGTGGGTCCTGGCACTGTTGACAAAAAATTGAGCACAGCATCGAACTCAGTGTTGATCAGATGTGCGTAGACCATGAGAAGACTCTGCATGACCGTCAACGTCTCGGCCCTCTGCATTTTACTGAGAACAGCTTTCAAGAGAAGATCAAGATTCTCACCGAGACTACTTCCAACCTTTCTGATCAACGTGGTCACCAGTCTCCCCACGAAAGTCGCTGTGAATTCACTGGACTGGGGATTCAATAATTGGGCAACTATCTGCAGAATATAATAGAGTCCTGTGCGACCCTCGCTGTCCCTGTGTTCACTCACTTGTCTTGCACCGACTGACAAATAAGTTCTGATGACTTCTCCACCGCTCTGAAGTGTTCCGTTGTCATCAGAGTTGAGAATGCAGTGACAAGCGGCTGGGAATGCGCTCTCTACAAGAGCATTGCTCAGATTACGAGGTGAAAATTGCACTAGCACTTGGAGGACATCAAGTGCCACTCCTTTTGTCCCCTCATCTCCAGCTTTATCCCCTGCATTTGCTGTCATCATACTGACAAGCGTTGGTATTAGCCGTGTTTGAAGAGGTCCAATGCACTGGGGATTCTCTGTCAGTTCTTTGAAGATGTCCTGACAGATTGAGAGTATCTCCGGATCGCTGTGGTACTTCACAAAAACAGCTATTGTTAGGGGACCGATTTTACTCTCAACACTGGCTGTGAATTCTTTGTCCAGGGAAATGAGAACGGCGAACGTTTCAATAACTAGAGTCAGAACTTCGGTCGTGGGCTGATTTGCGACGAGACTGAACAGACCCTGGAACATTGCTGACAGCTGGGACCTCACGGCGTTATCAATGAGAGTATTTGGAGCTGTGGCTGCTTCGCAGAACCAGTAGACCGCACGAACGGAGCTGATTCTAATGCAGATGGGCTGATTCTCCTGGAGTCCATTGACTGTCGCTTCCAGAAAACGGGGGATAACCTCCGGGGGAATTTGCCGGGCACATCTGCCCGCCAGACAGAGACAACGACCCAGCAGAAATGGATGAGCGCTTGAATCATTGAGTATTTCCAAGATAACGCGATCCAAAAAACCGACGATATTAAACTGAAGACCTCCAACTTCCAATTTCTCAACGAGTTGATCCTTCGCAATGCTGAGGGCAAGAATAGCTGCCTCCGATAGTTTCCAGGAGTTCTCATTGGTTGTCCTCATGGCGTTGGCTGCCTCGATGTGCTTAGTAACAACTTCACAGAGAGTATTCACCGAATCCTCCTCTGGACGTTGGACCAGTGCCAAGAGCAACTCCTGCGCTGATATCCTGACGTTGTAGGCAAAGGCACACTGCTCGTCCTCCTCGACGAATTGACTGGGATTCGTCGTCCAGAGCTCAATCTGCTCCTCAGTTATTTGCATAAATATTATTAAATAGTACATAGTTTCGCCGGTGAGATTAGTGAGAAGACCTGAGAATTTTTTGTGATCCATCAGGCCCTGGATAAACTCGAAGATGGCGATGATGAGATTATTGAAATTTATTACTTCCCCGTCAGAGTCCACTTGTTTCTCCCCAATATCTTCGTCATTGCCGCCATTGACTGTCTCCTCCTGATAAATCTTTGCACTCTCCACCAGAGTATCCCAAATTGGTGGCAGTATCTCAGGCAGATAATTCACCACGTACTTGGATAATTTTGTAGCCAAACAGTTCACAGCCTTGATAATATCCGTCTTGAGGCCAGTGTCGCTGACGGGGCCGTTGGGCTCTCTCAAGTACTTGACGAACTTCTCGCAGAACATGGGTATCACCGGCTGGAGGTACTGCTGGACGAATCCTTTCTGATAAACACCTGTGGAGGCGACTAATCCAGTTATCGTAGCAAAGATCTCCACAGCTCGACCCCTCGTTCTTACCGAGTACTGATTGTCACTCTGGAATATTCTGTACATCTCCTGGAGAATGACAGGCCCAACATTGGGGAGTTGAGTGTCAGTTAGGTCTCGAGTGAACTCACTGAGTACTCGCATCGCTCCATGAACGGCGAATTCACTCTGGCCACTGAGACAATTCACCAGAATGTCGAAGAGTCCTGGCCAGTTCTCGGGCCAGTCCCAGTGGGCAATGGCTGAGATGGCGTAGGCAACCGATGCCCTGACTTTGCTTATGCTCTCGTGGAGGCCGAGAGGTAGGAGCTCCTTGATCCTCTCCTTTGTTTCATGTTTTAGCTCAGGAGAACGGAATTTCTCGGCCTCGGGGGACCAGTGTGTTTCCACGTACTGCTTCAGCAGGACTGACGAGAGCTGTCTTATCTCCAGGGGCCCATTCCTGTCGACGACGAATTCTGTCAGGTGAATCCCGAAGTCGTCTGTCACCTCGAGAGCCTGGATCCTTTGCTCGGCCGCCTGGCGAGTGTCTCGGTGAGGCGAGAGGATGCCGTTCAGGGTCTCGTACAGGGCCTCCTTCAGGGAATTCTCGATTTCTCGGGAGCTGGGAGTCATCGCCATGGCTTAGGATTTTTCAACATTCATCGGACCGGGGTGAGCTGGAGAATGCCAGAGGTTATCTTTGGTGATGATTCTAAAGGGGTTTTACAGCAATTATGGCAACCTGGTACTCACTGGAAGATTTGATGGACGACTTTCGTGGTTTTTTTTTGAGTCAATATTTCGAGGGGTGAGCATGAATGGGGAGAATTTATTTGGACTCTTTTGAGAATTGGAAATTCAGTTTGTGATAATTGTCGGCACTTTACTGGTGGACTCACGCCGGATGCCGGATGTCGATTGCGCGCGCACTGCCGCCATCGGAACCCACGTGGTTTTGCAATTATAAAAATGCTCCGGAGTTAAAAATCCGCTTTGCGAATTTAAATCTTCGTGTTTCTCGGCGAAGTTGTCTGCACTCGTTGAGTCGTTTATTTAATATTAGGGAAGTTGAAAATTAATGAGGGAAATATTCAGGCTAGGGAATTGCAGCAAAAATGTATTAACAAATTTTCTTTATTTTTTTCTATAAAACAATTTTTATTGATCTTTTTTTATTAAAAGAAATGTATACTACAAATATCGATGTTTTCAGTACAATTGACTAAATGTTAATAGATTTTTCAATAGAATTTCAATCAAAATGACAATTTTCCAGAAATTATTGTATTAAAAAAATTAGTTTTTCACTGACGAAAATTTCTGACAAAAGGTAATTTTCTCAATGAATTAGATAAATGTGTCATGATAAATAAAAATACTATATTATTATACATAATATTTGGTTTTTCGAGGAGACCTAGGCCCTTCATACATCACTATAAATTTAAAGTACAATAATGGAATTGAAAACATCCCCGTAGGTCCCAAATGTGACATTGTTAAATTTTAAATAATTTACGAAAACAGTTTTAATTGACAGTACTCTTGGAAATCAACTCTGTCAGTATAGCCTCAGTAGCTTCCTCAGCCTCCTCAGCAACCTCAATATTTTTCCCATTACTAACTTTCTTGCTGTTCAATTCCAACAAATCGGCGTGAATTCGAAAATGCAGACGTGACTCGAGGGAATAGCCAGTGTAATTGCGCCTGAAATAAATCAAGAGTTGATGAAAACTTTCTACCACAGGTAATCAGCCATGTGACGCTGAATTAAAAATTTTCCTGGGGAAAAAATCCCAAAACACTCGATTTCCAGTCTTGACCCGTGCGAGAATGTTAGCATTCCTTTGTCTAAACAAATTTGAACTTCAATTCGAGGATAATATCTTTAAAAAACGGGAAACTTGTAAACAATTTTGGCATTTTTGGGAAAACAAAGTCAAAATATTCAGTACCAATACCACGAGACCGCTAAAATTATCAAATATTTCCCGATTGTTTTGCTGCGTAAAAGCGAGAAGGAGAAGTTTTGCAGATTAAAAAGGAAATGCTTATAGTGCAAAATCAAAAATTATCAAAAGCTAGAGAGAAATTACCACTTACAATACCGCGAGCGGTTAAAAACGATCAAAAAATTATCAGTTGAATACCGACTAGCTACGCCAGATGATACAATGTTATTGGATGAAATTTGAGCGTACAAAATAATCGCAGTAATTTCATCTGGGAATACTCCATATGATCGACCGAACTCTGATTGTTCCTGACGAGGCCAGATCCCCAAAAGCAAACAACACGTTCAAAGAAAATGTATTTACTTAGCGTCTTCGAGAAGAGCAATGGCGGTCGCGACGTCGCCGCGATCTCTGGCGAGAACGGCCAGTTCGACCACAGCATAGGGCACCAGATAATGATCCTCCTTAATCTGTTTCTCCATTTTAATAATTTGCTTGAGACAATCCTCGGCCTGCAACGGATGCTTCATCTGCCTGAGGCACGCCCCCTTGATCAGCAGGAGAAGTGCATTATTATCCGCATCGTACTCAGTTTTCCTGCAAAAAAAGTCCCCATCAGTCGTACCCAACTCAAGACTAATCACCTGAAGAACTGAATTGACAAAAAAAAAAACAACTCACGCACTGGCCTTCAGGCTCTTCTCCTCATCCTCAATAGCCTTGTACATACTCATAATAAGATCCTTGCGCTTGCCGACAACGCGGAAAACATTCCACACGAACATCAATTCAAAAATAGGTAAGACTAGATTTTTATTCTGCGAGAAATACCTCTCCGCTTTTTTGCACACAAATTTCTCCATTGGCAGAGATTTACCGGCGATTCTCTGCTTGTACGTTGGCACTTGCATCATGAGATTACTAATACAATCACGATCGGAGCTTTTGGGGCCTGGCTTCCTCATTATCATTATCGCTGCCTGCTGATAGAGATACATCGTTCGTGACCAGTTGGACTGATCGACCAGTGATATTGCGTAGAAGAGAGCGTCATCCCACTCCTGCTTGACACAGTGGGCCCACATGAGCTCCCAGAAGCACAAATGATGAAACTGGGGCCACAAATCCTGGCTTCGCCATGACTTTTTGTACCAGTCTATGGACTCGTCCATATTTCCCTGTATGAACTCGAGCCGGCCCTTGTAGAAGAGAAACCATACGCCATTTGGATACAGATCCAACTGCTCGCCCAGGGCTTTCTTACAAAAATCAAGGTCACCGTCTGTGTGGCTCAGAATAAATGTGGCTATTAAGTTGTAGGATAACAGCGTCATTGCACAGAGCACTTGACGTATTCCTTCCTTCTCGTCGTACCCTAATTTCAGTTCTCTCAGTCCATATTCCTATTGAGAGCATTGGATTTTTTTAAAAATTAGTTAGAGAAAGTTAGATAAAATACTCACGAAAGTGTTTTTTCGACAGGCTGTGCGTAAAGTGATATTTTACGCACGCCCCGCGTGCGCAAAGTTCCACTCCCCACACATTGTGCCGAAAAGTAGGGTTCCATACTCGCAAGGAAAGTGTTTTTAGAGCCTTCAGCTCGTGCGGTAAACCCCCCACGAGTCCAAAACTTCTTCCCCGCGATCGTATCGAAATGTACTATTTTTTTTTAAATTACTTATAACTTTTATTTCGAAATATCCAAGTTGTGATTCTTTTTTTCACATTTTAATTCCTAGTATATTGAGGCTTTTCAAACTCAAAGTCACGAGCTACGAAACTCGTCACTCAAGTCGGTAATCAAATATTATAGCAACTCCAACGAATTTTTCTGTGAAACTAAATTAATTCACCACTTGGTACCCAAACCAAATAAACTCAACATTGACAGGGACGCAATCAGTTGATTGATTATAATTGATTTAGAGGGGAAAATATATATTATATACATACATATATAATTATTATTGTATACGATATATATCTATAAACTAGAAAAAAATAATTTCGTCTTTTTAAATTAAAAACAAAAATAATGATAAGCCACAACAGCCCGTCATACGCGCCCTGTTCTAGTTTATATCAATTATTTAATTTATATACCTTCAATAATGGGTGAGAAAAAGGTTCCGTACATCAACCCAAGCGGAAATAATTCCGAATGTTTATCTTGATGCAATCAATTAATTTAAAACAACCAAATTCTGACTCTATAAAAATGATTTGCCAAAAGATCAAAACCAAATAAATTAACATTTGCCTCAGTTTTCGAAGAAAAAATGTAGAATTGCTGTTGGAGTTGATTACTCTCAATTTTTTCACACCTTGAGATGAAGAATTATCTTTTGGCTACAAAAAAAATTACTGATATGCAAAAAAAGTTAAAAGTGTCCATATCGCTTGCCCCCACAAAATCACTGTATAATAACCAAATTTAGCGATAAATTATTCACCTTATCACCGGAGAATCCAATAAACTCAAGCAATTTGATAACTCTCCCCGGCAGCAATGATATCATCAGATTAAATGTGCCGATACCCATTCGAACTCCACTCTCAAAGTGTAATCTGTGTGTCTCGTTCGTCCACTTGCGTGATTTTGAGATCATGAGGCACTCTCTAGAAATGCATGTAACAAAACAATTATTTTGCACGCTCCACTCGCGCCTCCATCATTAGAGAAATGAAAAGGTCATCGTGAGATTGAATTCATGTCATTCGTATTAGAATTGGAATTTTATTTACTTATATATGAGAAAGCAGGTGCGAATTTTCAGTCCGGCTTTGACGAAGCTGACAAGAGTTTCGTCTTCGACAAACGTAAGCATCGCCTTCAATAGTAGAGACTCAGCATAGCATAGTTCCGCATGCACCTCCTCTGTAATTATCAATAGATTTCACCATCACTCCCTTCATGCTACCTATCTAACAGTGAATTTCAATCGTATCTCATTGTCTGTTCTTATTAGCATGATAAATCGACTGGATTTATCTTGATTGCGGGGGAGATATTCGTCTGGGATTTTAGTTTTTCATGCTTCAAGAATTTGTTGGGCAATGTCGACCGAAATTCCTAATAAACAACTGTTGATTTCTCGTTTGTTTCCAGCCCAAATGATTCTAAATCCGTTAGGAACTCTCTCTTCAATTTTCCTTTTCTTTTTTTGGAAATCCACTTCTTAGTCCTCGGTCGTTGACCTCTCAAACGATTATCAGCTGATTTCTCGGAATTTCTGACGCTTATAATTTTTCTAACTCACCATCTGTGTAGTTGTCATAATTCGTTCTCTTGACCATTTTCCCAATATTTTGGGTGAGAGTGACGTGACGCCGTTGCTTGGAGCACACATTCATGCACTGCTTCAACGTCTCCGAGGCTTTCGCTATACTTTGCTACAAACACGTGAGATTAATTTCTCCTGAACACTCGAGAATTGAGTAACAAATTATCTTTGATTGATTACCTGTTCAAATGTCAAGAATGCCTCGAGACAGGCGAAAACAGCTGTTCCCAGTGCGTGATACATACTAGTTTCTGCCCAAGGCTCGAGAATTCTTTTTGCACTATCAAAATCATTATTGAAAAAACAATTTATCGCCTTTTTCGCCTCGTCTATCGCTGTATCCAAGTCCATACAAGTCGGCCTAAATGCAATTTTTTTTTTCAATTTCTATATTCACATCCACCCACACGTATCCCAATGACTCAACGGTAATCCATTATATACCTTGTGATAGTTTCCTGCGCATCTTGAAACTGTAAACCATTAAAATCAAAATTTTCGTTAGTCATAGGTAATTGTCAAGAGTAAAAAATTTAATAGAAAATTCTAGTGAATTCGATTGACAATGTTTATAGAATTACATTAAAATATTCTGTAGGAAATATCTCAATAGAATGAATTGTATAGAAGAATATGGTCCTATTGATTTTCTGTTGAATAGTTCAATAGAACCGAAAATTAATAGACAATTTATAAATTGAGAATAATTGCTCAGCGAATTCGTGAGAATATTTTTATCAAAATTTTTCATGCCAATAATCCTCAAAATACCACTGTACCTCGTCATCTCCCTCGATGTCGGACATTGTTGCTCCTCGAGCTACAAAGAATAACGTTAATTAAATTTTCAGAACACTAAATAAAAATCCTAGACAGAAGAAAGGATCAAGAGTGCCCCTGAACTTTCTCTACAATTCCGCATCTCCTCATGGACAAGGAGAAATTCACGAGTCAAGATTTAATTTCTAGAGTGTCCTCCTTAGACATTTATTATTGTGAAAAATATTGCAGCTACAGGGGACTAGTAATGTGAAAGAAAATAGATAAACTGATAAGCCGAGTCTATTTAAATTACCCGAGTGAATATTATCGCCAATAGTGGCAGAACTCGTTTGGAATGGAAAGAAAAGTCAAGGAAATTCCTGGTTACGAAGAACTTTTCAAGAGTATTATTTCCTCGAGGAGATACTACCCTCCGAAGATTGCCTATTTTAATTAATTTTTTGTCCTCTCATTAACAACTTACGTTATGCGACGAATCCTCAAGGATGAGAACTGCTTTTCAGCTGGAAATAATTCCAACGATACGATATAAAACCCCGGTACTCGTCGAATATTATCCCTCAATCATACCGCAAAATCGATGTGAAAAAATTGGATAATTTAATTATGAAAAACGGTACATGTGAGTACCGAGGGATGACGTACTGGACTGTTTGACAGTACTTGCGGTACTGATCGGTCAAATCGTGGCCACCACTGGACTACAAAGCCCGATTACCACCACTTCTCTAGTCTTTCTCTTCGGCGATCACCAATTCCCCTCGTATTCTCGCTCCTCGCAGATAACACCTCTCAATTCCATATAAACATCATTTGATTCACTTGTATTATTGTCTCAATCTTGAAAGAAAATCCTCGGAAAATGCGACTTCCTTCCGCTCTCCGTCTTACTCACATAGCCCCCGAGCTATGGCATACGCTCTTTTATCCGGTTTTTCGACTGACAGGCAACGGCAATTACTCAATAATACTCTAGACTCCGATACAAAATTACGGAGCGAAATGATGGCACTGTTATTATTGACCTATATCTACAAGACCTGGGAAATAAAACGGTATTGGGAAGGGAGAAATACAAAAAAT
>JAPYZN010000528.1:1109-34105 GCA_030522865.1 Psyttalia lounsburyi | reverse complement strand
AAAATTGCCGATATCTTGAAAACTATGAGGCGTAGCTCCAAAATCCGAACGGATTTGAAAAGCTGAGGAAATTTGCGATCGATATAGCCTCTCAGATTTTGATTTTAGTGATTTTTTGGACTTTCGAAGTATTTACCCCTGGGATTTGAGCGATTTTCGGCTGGCTGGACACATTTTCGGCGATATCTCAAAAACTATTGGTCCTATCGCCCCGGGGTTTGTTCCATTCGAAAGCTGAGCTCATTTACCATCGATATAGGGTATTGGTAAGTTTCTAAACTGATTTTTCGAACCGTTTTTACAGTTTTTCTGAAATTCCGAAAATTACCAAAAAAGGGGTGAAAAAATCATTTTAGAAACTTCCGAATACCCTATATCGATGGAAAATGAGCTCAGCCTTCGAATGGAGCAAACCCCGAGGCGATAGGATCAATAGTTTTTGAGATATCGCCGAAAATGTGCCCACCCAGGCGAAAATCACTGAGATCGGAGGGCTCCAGGGGTGAAAAAATCAAAAATGGAAAAATGACCAAAAATAAAATTTCAGAGGCTATATCGATCGGAAATTTCCTCAGCTTTTCAAATCCATTCGAATTTTGGAGCTACGCCTGATAGTTTTCAAGATATCGGCAGTTTTGTGCGAACAATTTATAAAAAAGAGCCCTAAAAGTCGCTAAACCGCTAAAACAACAACAACAAAATAATAACACAGCTTTATAACAACACAATAATACATATATATAGGAAATTCTGTATAAAATCAAAATTTCTATATTATACAGTATAGATGTATAGTATAGTAAAAATAGATCGGTGCCAAAAAACGTTACCCTCTTTTTTTTAATGAAATGAAAAAATTTTACAGAAAAATCGACTTTGATTTTTTGGTAATAATTTAGTCGACTGAAAAATTTAAAAAAGTTACCTGGCCGCTTCTGAAAATAATTGAGTGAAAATTTAATTTCCCTAAAGTACCAATTCTCAGCTAATTATTCATAATTGAAAAAAACAATTCTCCTCAAATGAACCAGTTTCTTCCGTTGATAACGACTGCAACTGTATTCAATTAATTCCAGCAATTTTCACTCGTTGATTTTTTGTTTCTTTTTTTTTCCAAACTCCGGGTAATTTAATACAATGCATTATTCTTCTCATTATCGCTACTGGTTGGATTACCAAATAGAGAAAGGTACGAAGTACGAGAAGCATCTATTCAACTTTTAACCGTAGAACTTTCAGTCAGTGATAAATTGCCTCATTAGATTATCGTTCTGTTCATCAACAATCACAAACTCAATTTGAGTTCTGTCAAAGTTGAAAAATATAATGCTCCAGCCTGTGGAATGAAACAAAATTCGTGAAGTTCAATGACTGTGGCTAATTAAATTACAACTCTTCCCAACCGGATAAACGTAGCATAAATTTCTCTGGTTATGACCTCGTAAACCTCGGAAAATATGCTTCCACTCGGAGTGATAACTTTATTATTATTATTAATAGTAATAAGTGAATGAATATTTTGCAGAGGTTACAGGCTTTAATTTTTTTTTTCTTGGGGGATAAGCGATATTTTTCCTCAGCGACTTCGCTAGATAATGTGATAAAATTATCGTATTTTATCGCATTTTGTAAATTATTTATCCCTTACTTTTTTATTATTTTTTTTAATTACGTTGCTATCAAGTTTATTGTAGAAAATAATTAGCTGCTTTGAAAATAAGTTTCATTATTTATTTATGGGCGAGAAATGTCTGAAGAAAAATTTTGCAAAATATGATTTGAATTATATTTAATGGATGTTTTTTTAACTCCGTAGGCATGTCAATAATGAAATTCAATTGCTCCCAATTGAGATAAAAATGAATGTATTAAATGTACTTGACTGGAGTAAAATCGTTTCATTTCAAAATGAAAAAAAAATACAAATGTCAGAGATTATCCCGGATAGTGAAGTGGAATACAACCGATTTTTTTTTATCAATTACCAAGCTCGCTCTTCCTCGTCATTATTTTATTGAACAATAATCTCGTGCATTCGAGTGCTGAATGACCCGATTGACAAAGGACTAGAGAACTCGTAAGATAGAAATATATCTCGTAGCGCTATTGTATAAAGCACGTGATTTTATTATTTTATTTTAACAATATTCACATTCACTCGCGTATCGAATAGCAATTTTGTTCTCATTCAAACAAATTCCTCAAAATGAACAGCTGGCCAGTTTAGGTAACAACCAATTGTCGACTTGTTCGGCAAAAGTCATTGACTGAAAATGTAATTTTTTTGTGGATATAAAATTCACGCGTAAAAAAAAATAAAAAATCCGTAAAAATATTTTTCTTTCCCTCCGAGAAATCGAATTATCTCTCTACATAACAGGAGGGGGCTGCGCCCCCTTCCCCCAGAGCCCCACTAACTCGTGGTTGACAGAGGAATTTTTTTTTTATTATAACTAATTTTTCGAGGTCATAGAATGTAAAAATTTGAGTTAAAACTGGGACGTTCGGTTTACTCCGCCAAAAATCGTAATTTTTGTCCTTCGTTCGTAACAAATTAAATGGAATTAGACAAAAATTGGTAAAAATAATTTTATTCATTAGGACTGAACAAATTCTCCCCCCAAATACACCTGGAGATTGAAAATTAATCAAACGTATTTCGTGGATTTTCCCTGCACTCGAGCGAGTCTATCGGGAAATATCTGATAATTTTAAAGCACTCGTGGTATTACGTACGAAAATTCCATTAGTTTTCCGTCAATTACATTAAAACGATATTCCACAGCGGCATAATGCATTTATTGTAACAGAAACTGTCCAATAGCAATTAATTTACTTGAATATTTTTATGATAGAGACTTTCTATGAAAAATCATGCACATGAATTTTCAAGACTTTTTTCATCTTTTGGATTATGAGGTTCTCTCGAATTTTATTTCTACTGAAGTCAAATAAAGTTTATCGGTGCACACGCGGAGAGAATTTTTGTAGAGATAAAATCGAAGGGCTTTGTTCATTTTTCTTTTCTTTTTTTTCATCGAGACAATTGAACAAAAAAGTCACCAACTTTTATTAAATTTTACTTCCATCGCAGATTCTCTCATTTCAAGACCTGATTTTAATGGCTTGTCCTGGTAATTCTTCAATATCAATTTACCGATCGTTCCGTCCCGAACGCCCTTTTAGTCTCTCGAAATTGAATTTCAGTCAGCTCCACAGCCGACCGCGATATCGTCCGGAGTACATGATAAATTTAAATATTTTTAGTCTTCAGATTTTTCCAGTCAACGGTGGCCTTAAAAATTGAAAAAAAAAATCTATCGACGGCGTCCTGAAACACTTGAGTACATTTAAACATTTTTTACCATAAGTGACAACTAAATTTATCCTGAAAATCGCAGATAATTTTCCAACGAACGTTAACTAATTTTTTTTACCCTCAATAGTACAAATTAAAAATTTTAATCGCGACAAAAAATTCAAGGAGTTATTAAGTGAGGCGAAGAATTGAGATCAAAAAATTGTAACGTCTCCTCGTGATTATTTGTCAGTATTTAATGCTTTCAAGTAGTACAACTCGAGATCAAATCCGCCGCTTGAAGAAATAAAATGGAAAGCAGTGGTTTCTGTCTCGCATTCGAAGTGCGTTTCTCTCCGGCTGCGATAAGAGGAGGGAAATCAATAGGAATTAGTATTTCACGGTGAATTAGATTGTAGGGTACCGAGGGATTAGTTGAGTGCTCGTCCCTAGAGTACGATAGACCCATTGCAGATGTGGGACTGTGGAATCGGGTGGAGCTCAGAAGTCTCTCGGAATAGAATGGGTATCGATTAAGCGAAACAACCGGCTGACGGCACCTGTTGATAGTGAGTCTGTCAAATTGATCCTCTCAGTCTCTCAATACATACGATTACTGCCGTCGGTGGTTCGGTTACCTCCGCGAGTCGCAGTGATTTTTTTTTCACCTGGTACATGCAGAGAAGTCCCCTGGCCAATCGCGTCCTTAGGACAATCGATTGGAATTTTTTCATTACAAACTATCCATTCGGTCATTTTAATTTGTTGGCTCCCTGAGGGGTTCCATGGGTTGCAAAAATTTTGAAAATCAATTTTTTTGGCTTATTTAATAAAACAAAATGTCTAGAATCTTCTCCCGAAACTTAAAAATTACCCGTTTTTTCGACACTATTTTTCCAATTTATAGTCAGGATTGCTCTAAAAGTTATGGACCGATCGTCTTCAAATTTTGCACACGTCTTCAATATAATATTTTCTCGTGGTGGAACGAAGGATTTTTTTTAGTTTCTATTATAACTATTTTTTCAAGGTCATAGAGTGTGAAAATTGGGGTAAAAAATGGGGCTTTGGGTTCACAACTCCGCCAAAAATCCAAATTGTAATTTTAATTTTTTTCCTTCGTTCGACCATGAGCTCTAAGCATCTACTAATAGAAATTGTTTGGTTTTTTCATTTCGAATAAATTCCTTTCTCCTGACTACGCCGACAGAACTTTTTTTCTGAAGAATCACAGGCGATGGGGTCCCAATGGCTGAATTTTTAATCTTTTTCAATTAAAATTTGACAAAGCACTCCTCTAATATGTATCTTTAATAGAGTAAATTGTTTGAATCCAAAATTTAATTGATAATATGAAAAAAAAAGTGAAAATATTCTTTTTTTTTGAGCCTGCGAAACCCATGTAACCCTTTCATAAAAGTATGTATAAATTTTGTTGACTGCATAAAATAAATATAAATATAAATTATCTATATTTCCGTAAGAAATTCTCCAACTTGTCATTAAAATTTGTTTACCCCTCACGATAAATTATCTGGACGTTTGTATAATTTTGGGTAAAGCTTATAAATTCCACTATGCCGGTAATTTTTACTAAAAAAATTCCCTCCGGTTAAATTTTCCTGTTTGCTATTGTAAGTGTAAAGGGAGTTTAATATTTTTGCAAGAAAAAAAAATTATCCTCATCGCGCAATCACGAATATTGCAAAAACATGGGCTCGAATGGAGTCGAATTATTGAGAATAAAGTTCCCATCATCGGCTTCAGCCGAATCAAGAATTACATTACATTCAAGCCGATTACTCGATTTTCTAGTTACTCCAAAAAATTGCTCTCGAAGGAATAAAGCAAAAAAAATGATCCGTGATTTTTAATTCTTTTATTCTATAAGTACTAAAGGAGAGCGCGTTCTAAATGCCTTCATCAATAAATCCACTAATTCCGATCGATTCATGAAGAACAAAAAGCGTGGACCAGTAATAAAACGAAAACTTCCAAATTAATTAAATCATTCGGAAGCATATTCCTAATTAATTAGCAAAAAAAAATTATCGGCGTTCGCGGAAAATGCAATAGACCACTTGTTTTTTGTGTTATTAATTAACTATCATCGAATAATTGGATTAAAATGTGCTAAATTTTGAACAATCCCTGCGAAGTGACTCTCCCGGAACGCCCTCCCAATGTGTGCGCATTGTTAACAATAAGATCAATAAAAAAAATCAAAACTCTTCCTGACACGTCCCATTGTCCATCAATCATTCGCGTCCGGCGACAAAAAAAAATCCCCTCCCCCATTAAACGCCACCCGCAACAGATACTGAATAAATTTTCATGCACACACCAGGGTACAGAAATAAATCAAACGAATGCCGATTATGTTACAAAAAACGGAAGTTATTATTATTATTTCTAATTATTCTTTACCACAAATACACACCACAAATATCTATTTATGGATTTTCGCCTCACTGTTGTTAGTCCTGTGTTTTAAAATCACACATTCGAATCAATTATTTTCATCCACAACATTTCGATTAACTTGAATGCTGCTGAGTCTCAATCATACGCAGTGCACTGAATCGAAAAAAGTAATAATAATACGATAAAGAAACTGCATGAATCATACTATTTACATCGCTTGTGCTCCGAAGAATATTTGCATTGACCAAGCAGTTTACAATTATTCCATCGCCCATTGAAACTCACTGACAACAATAAACAACAGAAGAGAACAAAAAAAAAAAGTCACTAGATTATGAATGAAATTCACTTTTTGTTCTAGTCCAATAATGTCCATACAACGTAACCAATGGTATTTTTATCGTGTTCTAATGCACCTGCAAGAGGGCATTCACGTCCTATTGAACAATAAAAATTGGTGCGTTATACCTCGAGTCTATTCAGCTTCTCACAACTGTGAAATGAAAATTTGCAATAGATGTTAAACTCAAAGGGCAGGAAAAATAACGAAACAAACGAGAAAAGTAATGAGTGAAGTTATAACTATCATTAAACGTATTTTTCATTCTTTATGTACATTCATAACGTTTCAATGCAGTTATGATTAATGTTCTCTTTAAATTAATTAATAAGGAATGCACTTGATACACAAAAAATTACAAATTATTCGAGTTCAAAGGATGTGAACAACGATGAGCTTTGGCAAGGCTTATTACTATCATAACTATTACTATTTCTTTAATTTTTCACATACGAAATCCAGGGTAAGAACTGGAAATGAGATTTTTACTTTGACATTTTTTTTTTCTTTTGCTCCACAGAATGACGAACAAAATACAAATGTTCATTACTAATTGCACTAAGTATTGTGTAAAGTATGACTACAGACGTAATTTTTTTTCTCCTCTCATTGCCATGATTTCTTGGGTCCTTGGGAGGATATTCAATCGTCTCAGGACGTAAAAAAATATTGCTTAATTACACTTAATAAAAAATGATCGCCTTCTCCCTGAAACTCAACTTCCAAAGCTGTTTGTCCTCATTTAATGAAAAAAAAAAACATTTGTCGCAATTTATCGGGGATAGTCCAAAATTTATAATTTTAATTTTCTCATTGTTCACTCGGCAAAATAATCCACAGGCGTTGGAAATAAAAGGATATGAAATTTTGTGATATCAGTCGTCATGTTCTCTCATTTAATTCCTCCACAGGGAGAAAACAAAAATACGAAGCATGCCTTGAATTACCAATAATAAACAAAATACAATATTGAATTGAACTGAAGAAACGAGTGGTTATAATAATAATGAAACACTTGTAGGCAAAGATATCGACGTCAATCCTTAGTATTTGAACTAGATCGCTCATCGTTGTTGTACTGTTTGTTCTTCTTTATTCTCAACGAATGAAAAAAAATAAAAACAAACATAAGGAAGAGCAATTCGGTAATTTCGACTTACAATATTCCTAACGAGTGGAAATAAATACTGAGTAAGTTCTTCAAACGATCCAGTATCAATCATCGAAATCTATGCTCACCGAATACAAAACATTTGTTTTTTGTCCAAATAACTTGAATGTACACTTCAAAACACAAGGTAAAAAAATAAGATGAAAAAATAATAAACGCTTAATCAAGCGTTGTCAATTATTTTTCTTTTGTTTATCCTTAAGTTTTACCTAATTAATGTTTCTCGTGTTTGTGTATCAAATCATTATCGTAGTAATTATTTGCTTCGGCATAGTGCCATTCCTTTGTTTAATCGTTATTTCAAGTCTCAATAATAAGCACGCGTCATATTCAGATTCATCTTCACAAGTTACATCGTTTCTTGTTTCTCGTTCAATTGTCGGTTGAATTTTTAATTTTTATATGTTCTTTCTCGGAACATTAGCCGTCCTCCTTTGGTGGCGTGAACCAGCCTGGAATAAAAAAATATTTCAATTTTATGGTGAGGTATTGAATTTGTCCAATGAACTCACAAATTATCCACCAAAATAATTATAAATTATTTTCCAAATTCATTGATTTTTTATTCAATTATCATAATTTTTTCAATCAACAAAAAATTCATGCAAACTAGCGATACGAGCAAAATTACCCTCTACTCACGTATTTCCCAATATTTCTCAAAAAAGAGGCTTTTCGAAAATGTTCCAAATTCTCTCTAATTTTTTTCAAATATATATTTATAATTCTCGAGGATCTACTTATTTATATTCATATTTTGCAGATAAAAATTTCAAAGCAAATACAATCTAGATAACGTTCGGCTGGGGAAAACATCCGGGCCTTAAATGAAAATGTCAGGTTTATCAGAGAAAGACAAAAAAAAACTCACCATTCTTTTCATGTATTTGAACTAGAGATTTGAAAGATTGTTGTGCACGCGCCAGACTGTACTGTCCCTGTCCCCCGCAGACTTTGCCAGCACCACTGGCACCCTGGAACTGTATCCGGGCTTTTCCTTTAACTAACGTCGCTGAAATTTGCATTATAACAGCTTCAACAGTGTACGCCGAACTCCAGCCCTGTTTAGTGAGCAATTCCATACAGATAGCACCACCCACGAGAACGTAGCCCCCGGCTATTATTGGATGAACGACGCGTACGAACGGTGGCTCGAACGGATAAGTTTCCTGCAATTTTTATTTCATCCCGTGAATTTTCATATTCTACTTTATTTTATTTACTTATTGGCTTTCTCTTTCGTGGAGATTGGCTTATTTTTGTATCCTAGGAAAATACCTTAAACATCATATTCAGGAGAATACTGTCCTTTCCCTCTTTCTCTTTCAAGAGAACGAGATCTTTATGCAACGGGGAGTCAGGGTCCACACACATCAGCCTGATATTCCACTCATACAGGCTCTCATTTACCAGCTCTATGCTGTACATACCTGAAGTAAACAAATGACAATTTAATATATCAACAATTGCAACAAGAAATAATTCCTGTTTTTAATGTATAAAATTTGGGAAATGTTTTAATGAAATTGAAAAGTCAAATATTAAATATTTCAGTTCCCGTTCTTATAAAATCAATAAATATTTAATTCCAATGTAAATAATTCAATTTATCACAATCATCTCATCAAAATTGGACTCCTCAATTTGATAGAGGACAGTTCTGATAAGTCTGCCAATTCAATCCACCGAAACAATAATTTACAAATAGTAATTTCAAATGGGATTCGCCGCGTAATGCGAGAGAATTGACTCGACTTACCTTTCTTGAAGCTGTCACTCCTGTAAATGTCCCGTAGCTCCTTCATAAGTCTATCAGTTGCTTGAACACTACCTGATACTGAGCCCCTCAAGTAATCTTGTCTCTGATTTTGTCTCAGCCTTTCTAATGTCGCTAAGTGTTCCAGATCCATATCGTCAGCCTGTGATTCCAACAAATTCTATAATTCATTTCACTTTTCTCCCCTAGTAACTCGATGTAATTTCATTCAGAAATTACACCGAAATAACTGGATTGGGCGATTGATTTTTCCCCTCCATTGAAATAGCAGCCGACAGTTAAATCATCCGGACTACGCTAAAGATATATTCGGTATTTATAATTTCCAATTAAATTGCGTAAGAATTTTGTTTTTTAATTCTTACCAAATGAGTTTTATTTAAATCACAGGTTAATTAAGTTTGGTATTTTTTTGAATATTCATTCTCAAAACTCGATAACTGGATTTGCTTCTCGTGGTCAAACCAAGGATTTTTTTTCTCTTATGACCCATTTTTCAAGGTCAGTGTGTGAGAATTTGAGTAAAAATGGGACTTTGGTGCACAACTCCGCCAAAAATTCAAATGTTGATTTTAATTTTTTTCCATCCGTCAAGCACGAGCTATAAGCATCTACTGAGAGAAAATGTTTGGTTTTTTCATTTCGGATAAATTCGTTACTTCTCAATGGCTAAATTTTCAATATTTTCAATTACAATTTGAAAACGTACACCTCAAATGTGTATGTTCAGTGTAGTAAATTGTTTAAATAACAAATTGCGAAACCCATGACAAGAAGTAAGCCCTTGAAAACAAATGAAATTTTATGGAGCTCTAGATCTACTTTAATCCAAGAGAGACGTACCTTACTCTTCGCATTAGCCTCTCCCTCATCCATATCCAAATGTAAATCCTCCTCCGACTCACTGTCCTCATCCTCTTCAATCTCCTCAGTATCTTCAGCCTCCATTCCCTGTGCAACAACGTCATTAGTCCCTCCCAAACGCAGTGGATCCAGGGCTGTTCTCAGTCTCTCGACGTCCGGTGGCTCTGGCAATGAGTGAAGCCGGCACAACTCTTTTAACAATATCCCTACTTGATTAATAACATGGTTGTCGCGGCCCGTTGTATTGCTCAATATTTGTACGGCATTTGTCACACTGGTCTCTTCGGATTCAGCAAACCATACGGGTGGAGTTGATGGATACGTTTCCTAAAAAGAATTTCATGCAATTCAGCCATTCATTGAGGAGAAATCATGAGAAAAACATCAGCCCAGCAACAGGAGACATTCTTTTAAATCGATTACAATTATTTAATTGATACATAATTAAATCAATGAGTCGAGACTTGCGGGATGACAATCGGTAGAGACTTCTCTTGTTGTTTAATTGCAAAAATATTTTAGACAGCCGTCAAAAGAACATGGAACTCACTCCAATAGCTCCATTTCAGATTCTGATGACCTGAATATTTCGCGTTTCATGCAATGAAAATGGAAATTTAATACTGGAGAATAATTCTCTGTACATTATTTTTTGTATTCGCAAGTAATGAAATTGGATCTTAATTGTTCTTGTCGTTCTGATAATGGAATGAAAAAACGCCAAGCAAGCGAAGAAATCAGTAGTGAAATAGTAAAGTGTAAAAAATAAAACAAAAAATTTTCCGAGCGAAAAAACTCATCGCAGATGTATTTAGGTTTAATTGAATGGAAATATTTTTTTAACAACTGGTTAGCCTTTACCACTTCATTAGTAAAATACATATTGAGATTTTCCTCGATCACTCAGAAGTGAAACAAAACCTGACCTTCTGTTACGAGACTAGAAATGGTCTCACGAGACAGAAAAGGTCCAAAATTACCGGACAGAAGAATAAGTAAATGAATACATTAAATATTTCTAGAAAACCGACAAGGGAAAAATAGCAACGAAGTTTAAAACGTCAAATACATTCATTAATACATTTTTTCAATTTTTACAGTATAAATTAGTGATGATAAATCAAAGAATTACAAATTAATGTCTATTTGCATTTCATAACTGTCTAGTACCTCTCAAAATTAATAACTGTTAGAATAGATAAAAAAAAAACAACAGAAAAAAAACCTGAATTTTTCTCAAAAATCAAAAAAGCCCTCAAATCCCACATGTTTTTTTCTCTACGCACGACAAATCGAGAAACGGTGGATGAAATTGTTTCATCAAATATCAAAATGCATTCATTGAAATTCCACATTATGAATAATAGATTGCCGTCTATTTACAATTCATACACAGTCTTCCGAAATGAATAAGGAAACGACAATAGGCCGAAAAGTGGGGTAAAAGAAAAATGAATACATCAAAATAAATCTCTCAGAAAGGAGATAGCATAAAAAAATCCATTCTCAGAGAGCAAAAAAGAAAAGGAACTCTAAAGTCCACATGTTTTTTTCTCTATTGATGACCCCTCTAGATGGCCAGAGGGTATACGTATAGTGAGGGCCTTACCCTCGAAAACGGTACGCATTGACCTGCTCTGAACCCCCTGCCCGCACCTCGCCACCCTCTGACCCCCACCCCCGTCCCATCCTTTCACTGTTTCCCCAAAATGAATTTCACCCATCGATTTTATTGCCAAATTTGTCACGAAAGAGTGACGAAACGCACTCACACGCTGAGGCCTCTAGACCAATTTACAATGTCCAAAATAAATTCACTGAATAATAACAATTGGCCATTAAACCCTAATTGAACAACGAAACAGCAAATGTTATTGTTTCTTTGTCCGATTGGGACTCGTCAAGATAAAAACGATCCACCGATGATAGGGGTAATGGCGTTGACATTAAATGAATTATACAATTAAATAATAAATAGTACTCACTGTGATATTGGCATGTATTTCGTACTTCTTTCCATTTTTACCGACGAATCTACAACTAAGCTCGTCGACACTCGCAGACATTATCTGAAATCTCTCATGGTTCTTTGGGAAGACAGACTCAAGAGTTTTTATCTCCTGCTTGAGTGTATTCAAGCAAGCCATTTGGGTGTTAAACCACTGACCGTTAAAACTAGCTTTTGTTAATACTCAATTTTCGTTTGGTTATTGTATTTTGTTAGAATATACAACAAAAAAAAACAAATAAAATTTTTCTATTTTTGGTCAAAACGGGATCCGAAAAGACACACATGCACAGTATTAGCCTTCCACTTTCCTGAAAATGGCGACGACGACTGAGACCACTTCGGCCATATTCGGGAATTTCCGATTATTTTTGGTGCCGGGATTTTGCGATAGGTGACACCCCTATGCTACCCCTCCTCCGCCCCCTCGAACCCTTTTTTTTGTCGTCGAGGGACTTATTCGCTTGCAATTTTGCCTCCATTGAATTCTGATTATCTGGGAATTTATTGAAAATGCGGGGTATTAAAGAATAAAAATAATTTAAAATAATTTCTTAACGTTGAATTTTTATTGTCGAGCAGGTTCTCACTGACTTCTTAATGACTTTTGGAACTGGTGGCCTCCGGTCATTGGTTTATGGTATCCAAATCATAATCAAGAGAGGTATTTGGATAAAAAGCTTTTTTTTGTCCCAATACAAATGACTTGTCTATTTTTTATCAGTTGGTTATGCCACATTGACGTTTGCATAATGACTACAGAGGTCAATAACTCCTGACGTAATTAAATTTTTGTTGCTGTTTGCAAGTCGACTGCCTATTTCTCATGGACAATTTTTATCAGATTTTGTTGACAAAATTGGAGGCATCTTTTCTTGAATAAAATCATTCAATGGAGAGTAAAAATCCAAAAGGTGGATTCAATGGTCCACAGATAAATAATTCATTGGATTTTGTTCGAAAGCTGAGGGACATCTTCTCCAGCTGATATTTTCCTGGATTTCGAATTAATTTGGGTAGAATCGGTTCGAAAATTCCAGATCAACAGTTCCAATGGTCGTCTTCACACACCTGAAGAAAATAGTTATATAATTATTCTGTCGGGGGACAAAGGCAATGTCCCGGTGGTTATGGATAAGGACGGCTTCTTGGGAAAGTTCAGACCAATATTGAGTGCCTCCAGAAACTGGAGACACCTTAGGAAAGAGTCCACTCGTACAATCGAGCAAAAAAAACTATTGAGCTCTCAAAGAAAACCTTCCTCCCAATAGATCCCCCAGAATTCCTGACTCCCAAAGAACCTTTTCCGCCTAAACTACTCAGAACTCACTGGATTTCATCAATAAACTGATCAATTTTCGAACTTCTCTGGATGACATTCCAGTTAGACTCATATTCCTCCATCATTCGTATAGAATAATGAAAATTATCTTCCAACGATTATTTCCACAATAATTGGAATAATAATAACAACATCAGTCTCTTCATATCATGAATTTATTTGTTGAAATATCTATTATTCCTAGTTAATTTTTCATAGGCTATATATACAGATGATAGTATGATAAATTATAGTACACGTAATTACCATAACAATTATCTCTCCCCTCTCCTCTCAACAAATAGATGCTCTAATCTAAATATACTTAGAACTGAAGGTGTCTCCTACCTTCGTTTTCATCATTAACTTTTTCACTAAATTGTGGACTGGTGCCTTATAGAAATTTATTCTCGAGATTCATGTACTCATTGCGTATTTATGTTAATCCTTTCGAATATATTTTCTCTTTCTCATCAATTCAACCAGTTCATCATCGTCATGAATAAAAAAAAAAAAGAACCAAAAAGCCATTGGGTCACCATAGAAATGAAAAAAAAAATTTCTCTTCCTACTTTATACATTATCTTCTCATCCGTCAGTTATTTTCACCTTTCGTATTACTATTTTGGAGTGTAAAAAAAGAAAACTTCAAGATATGATACATTAATGGAGTCAGACGCCAGTCCATTGTAGTCTTTTGTCAATGGCAATACGATTATAATGTGTCTGTTCGTCATCTTTAGCGTTCCCCAGCATCGTTAAATACAATATTCATATGAATAATAAAATATACAATTTTTAGTACGTACTCCATTCGCTGTAACGGGATATTCAAATGGTACGTCAATAGTTTCGATTCTCTTCATCAATTTATTTAACTTCATATTTGAGAAAATTTAATAGAAAATTGTGGAGATTCACATGAGAAATTCTAGCGAATTTCCAGGGGAGTTACATAAATAAATTTGTTTTTTTTCACGCCAATTCTGTTGGAAATTATGCAACTGTCACACTAATTTTCAATACATATTTTTGATCATTTTTATTATGATGTATCAATGGAAATACAGCGGTAAATACTTAGAAAATTTAACCCCAAGAATTTCTAGAGAAAAATCAAAATTTATTGACTTGCATCAAATCTTTTCACAAAATCACGGAATTAAATAGGATAATTCTTTATAGAATTGATACAAAAAAATAGGAATATTTTTTTGAATAGAATTTCAATAAATTCTATTAGATTTACTTTGAAATTTTAGAATTATTTTATTAGAAAACTCTATTCTTCTGCGCCAATTCTATTAAAAATTATGTAACTCTTACATGATTTTTTTCATAAATATTAGTTCATAGAAAAAAAAAAGTATATAGATATTATTTTTTCTATACATTCTGTTGGGATCATTTTTGTAAATATTCGTAAACAACAATGCCATAATTAAAAAAATTGGTTTTCATGTGAAATGAAAAGACAACGGAAAACACTTAGACAATTAATCCTCAAGAATTCCTATACGATAATCTATTTAGAATCTAATTTTTTCCGATTAAAATTTCCTTAATAAAGTGACGGTATCAAATTGTATAATTTTCAATATAATTGACGCAAAATATAAATAAAATAACAAGTGAAATTCAATAGAATGTCTCAATGAAAATTAATTTTTTCTACGAAATTTTGTTTTAATCCTCACTCTCTCATAATCTTAGGTATGAAAATTCACGATGGAGTGATTGAATTCTTTAACTCTTAGATACACTTGTTAGAGTATAGAAACATCTTGAGTTATTTTCGTCACTTGTTTATCGTTAATGGGAAATTAAGTATTCAGGATTTATCGTCATTTATCCAATACCAGTCGAATATTGTATGCAGTAAAGAAAGGTCGCCACGGAAGACCATTTTTTTTTGAGCTGCCCGGAGTGTTATTCGATACATTGGATATTGGTTATTTGAAATTAGAGCCTTTCGTTATTCACTCATTCGTACGAAGTAAAAAATTAATCCCTTAATTCACTCATTATTTTTCAAAGTAATGTTCAGACAATTTATTTACACGTATGCACTTCACATACGAATTAAGTTCATAGGAAAATGTAGATAATTAATTCGCTAGAAAATTCCATTGGATTTCTAATAAACTTGAACGGAAATTCTATTTTTATCCTTCCGAAGGAATTTCCATTTGTTATCATTTGAGAAGTCCATTGAAAAATTTGAACAATGACAGTAAACCGATTTTTTGTTTAACAATTGCAACAGAATTAATTGTATAAAATATCAAACCAAATTGTATCACTTTTTTAAATAACCATTTCTTGATTTTAACTGTTTGATTATATCCACTTGTAATTTAAAAAATGTTAACAATCGAATACCAAAGTCTTGAATTGAGTGGTTTAAAATAAAATAAATTCCACTGAAAAAAAAAACAAATCCAATGGAATTATCTAGTCAATTAATTTATCTACAAAATTTCGTACGTCCTATTGTGGCACGTTCTCCGTTATCTCTTTTTTGCCGAAGGAATTACCGGTGTATGACGCGATTACAAAACTCCCTCTTCCCTTCTCTCCTCCCCAAACCGATTTTATCTCCAGGAACTCTCGTCTCTGCTGTTACCAGGTAACAATCAAAGAAAAATCCTTCCCCAATTCCCAACGGAAATCTCCATTTCTCGCAAAATCTATTAAATTAACGAATGATGACATTGAAAATGCAATGAGAATGTACAAGGGATATGTGAGAAAAGAAAAAAAAAAAACACCGAACCAATCCAATTCTTTTTTGTAACTCAGCATTAATCATTTCAATTCGCAACTGAAAAATAAACATGCTCATTTCATTGAGGTAGCCTTACACGTGGGTACGATTTGTGTTTTTTTTTTGGACTTTTATTCTTCGTCAGGATGGAAGAGAAAAAAAAAGAAAACGAGTGAAAAAAAAACAATCTTTTTAACGTGCCACAACAGCACACTCTCGACATTTGGACAAACGACACTTATTAAAATGCCGAGTGATAATAATCGTATGTTGGCCAGTAAGGCTGGAGCCAATCCTAGCTGGTACGTTGTCGTTTTTTAGGGGGATGTTCCTCGGATGAATGTGCTGGTGCTGGTATTGCCATACTTCTGAACATGTACTTCATCTGTGGCATGTATTTTATTATGTTTCGTACTTGAATAAGGGGCAATTCCTCGTTCATCGAGGTACATTTGCCAGCCTCCATTAGCTTCTTCATTTGTAATCTAAAAGAACACAAAAAATCGTAATTATTACTTATCTTTCAAAAATATCTTATCTTATCTTATCTTTCGAATTTCTTTCTACAGGGCATGATAATTATCGTTATCTTTATTATTAAAATAACAAAAATTTATACTACTTTGGATATTTAATGTTTCACCGCTGAAACATTATTTGTCTCTAAACTTTTACATTTTATAATCACAAGAGATTATTTTAAAGGATTGTTGAGTATATTTCGCCAAACAAAATTCTTTAAAAATCTAATAATGAAAATAACGATGAGGATTCTGACGACTTCGGTTGTTTTATTTAGTTAAGAAAATAAACTGATAATTAATGAAAAGCAATATCTCACCTATTTCCTTGGTATAAATCAACCCCAAGCACGTCAGTGAGGACTTCCCGACAATTGTTCATATCACAAGTAGGAAAAAACTGTGATACGAAGTCGGGCAATGTCATAAGCAATTCAGAATAAATGTATGGTTTGAAATTGATACACGGTACCAATTTATCACTAACGAGAGCTTTCTGAATTCCGTACGGCTGCACATGGCAACTTGCTATCGTTTCGGCAATGGGAATTAGTGCTTTCCTCCCTCGAGAATCTCTGAAATTCATACATTATTGGTTACTGACGAAATATTTACTACAATTAATTTTTCAACTATTAAATTATCTTGATTGATTTCACGGATAATTAGCCTTACCATATTTTGCAAAAACAAAAAATTGAGACATTTATTTTAAAGACATTCTAACTGTTTAATTCGTTACAAATCGCTTTTAATAGGATTTAAATTCGACGAAAGTCTCTTTCTGAAGGCAACTATAACATCGCAAATTTAATTTTTTAATGTTACAATTAAGGAAAATAGGGATCAATTAGAATGGAATTATTGAAAATTGCTTTGACCCTCAAGAAATGTTCACTTTCAATTAATCGGATACATTTACAATTACTCCCAGTGCCTGCATCGATTCATTAAAATGGGCCCTAAAATTGACGAATGAACACAAGAAAAAGTGCAGTCTCCCCCTGGATCTCGCCGCCCAAGTGATCAATTGGCAATATTTTCGCCACCACAAAAATAAACTCCCCAACTTCGGAGCTCACCTCGAACTGTTAGAACTTCCATTCACTGGTATCAACGGCGGTGGATACTTCGGATGAGATGTATTGTGAGCTGGTGGTGTGTGTCGCTGGCTGTGTGACATTATGGCTGACGATGTCTGAGGATGGAGCAATGCCTGCACCTGTTCAGTGCTCAAATTCAACATCTGCGGATAGGTGCTTGCTGTTACAGCATTTTGCACTGACAGACTGGGTGTCGTGTATGTTGACCCCATCCTGAACAAATTGGTCGAGAGATTTTTATAAACTTCGATAACGCATAACAACTGGTGAAATCAATAAAAAAGCACAATGTCAAAATGCATCTCGTGATAAATTAATCTAGGGTGAAATCTCCCTCCATCCCAGTTGTCTTGTCACCTCATGCTGACGCCACAAATTCTCACAACATTCACTCGCCATATCACTGCTATAATCTAGTATATTTCATTAACAATGTGATTTAAATAACTGTACGTAAAGAGCCTTAAGGAGACAGTTTATGTTAATTTCATGATCCTTTTTATTCTGCCAATATCAGTAATGAGCATGCCACTTATAATCTAATTAATGCATCAATAGAGTACTATAATTCAGTTACAGTATGCAGGAACTCACCAGTCATCCTTCCCATAGGTTGGATAACTACACAAACAAAAGACGAGAAAAAAAAAAGAAAAAAGAAAACAGACATTGTATGTATAAGGATAAAACTACGTCTGGATGTGAATTTGAGATTGAGTTTAGTGGGACCAGAGCTGGACACTATTTGGAAATGAAATATTAATATTTCACACAGATATTTCTAGCTGACCATTTCAATCGATCAAATAATAACTATTACTTCCCCGAAATTAAAAGAGAATCAACACTTGATCCTCCATTTCAGCCCAATAAAAAATAAAATTATATTTGTTAATTTCCTTCACCATTTCATCATCCGAGTCTACGTAGTAATTAAACGCCACTCAATTGAAATCAGCGAGTTAATCACTTCCTAGTCCCAATCGCTGTTTCCACTTAATTTTTATCCTCACAAAAAATACTCCTTATAATAAAACTAAGAGCACTAAAGAAATATATATTCATCACTTCAAATAGTAATTCAAATTGTATTATAATACATTTGTAATTATCACATAATTAATATAATATTTATGATCATATAATTATTGTATTATAATAATGGTCTATTTATAATTATCAATAAATATATTATTGATTCGTTTATTTCGTTTTTTTTTTAATATTAAAAATTCTTTTATTTTCGCTACATTTCATCAATTGAAAATATCAATTATTACAAATAGTATTTTACCCAGCTCTGCATGGGACAATGGAAAAACAATCAATGACAATGAGAATTGATGGAGATAATGCAAATATGGCTTACCCAGCTAATTTAATATGAAATTGTACAAAAATTCTACGATTATAATCGTCAGGGTGTCATGCTCCATTATCAATTGGGCTATCAATCCTTCGAAGCATGTGTTACTCTAACATTATCGTCAATTTAATTACTCCAAAGGATTGATTATTCAAAGGATCTCATCACGTACAAATACAAACGCCTCCTACAACTGTTGTTAATCAAACTAAACTATGAGAGGATGATAATACAGCATGAATTTATTTTAATGAATCATACAGCGCAAAGGAAACGGATAATGCAATTGAATAAACAAAACACAAATAATGAATGTCATATTATATATATATATATATAGATGTTTGTTTATTGGATTTCCAATTCTTACCCGAGATTAGGTTGATTCGAGTGGGCTGTCGCTCGAACAAGAGGTGGCGGTGCCTGGGCAACATTTTGCATTGTTGATACAGGATAAACTGGATATTGTCCAGGCTGGGTATTACTGTTGGGCCTACTCCTGGGCTGCTGAGAATATCCCTTGGACGCCGCCATTGGCTACACAGAAATAACATATGGTTCAGGTTAACACAATTCAGAGGCAATTATTGAGGTGATAGGCAATCCTCGATACCTCCTGGACCAATGATACGATTTCAACGAACAATGGCTTGTTTTGAGAAGTAAAAAGACGCTCTGGAAATGCAGAAAAATGGGACAATTCGACTCTGCCGTTCTTGAGCTATTGTTTGAGAATGGGAACAGAATTTTAGAAAAAATTGGATCTATTCAGTTACTGGTTTTTTTTTTAATTTTAATTAGACTTTATTTTTTTCTTCATTATAATTATTGCACAATTCTAGCTGAGAAATTAATTAAACATTATTTTTAGTCGAATAATGTCAATAACCCCCGATTAATGAAAGTATGGGAATAAAGATGTAACTTTTGTAATGTTTCATTTGGCAAAGGAATTCGAGTGGACTGAAAAAAAGATTTGATTGGAGAAATTGGAATAAACAAAGACTTTCGTTTGTTACTAATTCTATTAGAATACTCTTGAGCCTGCTCTTCATAGAAATGTGCGAAAATTTATAACAAAACTTCAGACGAAATTAACTTTCAGTGGCTTTCTCTTAATTTACAATAAAAAACTCAAATTAGATAGTGTTGGAGTATTTGAACCAATCCAGAAATTAATTTATTGCTTTGACTAGGTTTGGGTTGTTCTAGGAGATGTTGAGGTATTATTTTATGGGCTTTCTCGGAAGTGAGGAAGCATAAGCGAAAGTTTTTCCAGGACATGTAGCAAGGGACAAACC
The DNA here is from genome assembly GCA_030522865.1 of Psyttalia lounsburyi. Lineage (NCBI taxonomy): Eukaryota > Metazoa > Arthropoda > Insecta > Hymenoptera > Braconidae > Psyttalia > Psyttalia lounsburyi. The sequence goes on along the minus strand of JAPYZN010000528.1, from coordinate 13,844 downwards.
TATAGAAAAGAAAGAGAGAGCAACAGAAATAAGGGCCTTTGTTAGGTAGGTCCAGAGTGTGAAAACTCTCTTTAGTTTTAGTCGATTGTCGCGGAGATTTCGTCAGAAAAAGATATACCTTCTGCATGCGTGTACCCCCAAGTGAAGGTTATCAAGATTATTTTTGTTTTGAGTTTTTAATCTACAAAAGCGTCTATTCAGAAACTCATTTTTTATCATAAATAAATCCCCAAGGATTATAAATATATATATGAAAAAAAAAACTAGAGAAAAATAGACATATTTTCCAAGAGCCTTTTTGCAGAAAAAAAAATTAAAAATAAAACAATCTAGATAATGTTCGGTTGGGGTACACCCGGGCCTTAAATAAAATATATATCGCTGTTTGTGTTTTGATTCCAAGAAATCAAAAAACAAATGGAAAAAAAAAATTAAAATGAACATAAGAAGTAGAACATCCTCAATTACTATTCGCCACTACATATTCACTAGAAAACAGTGGGAGCTCAACAGTCGCCACAAGTATCGTCCAGACTAAAAATTTTAATATTTTCAGTCTTCAAATTTTCCAACAAAATGATTTCAATAAATAATTCCTAATACCCATCACCCAAAGTTCAATTTTGCAACATGTTATTATATTTTTACTTGACTTGAATCTTTCCTGTTAAATACTTTAAAAAAGAGCTCTTTCAAAATTTATTTTTTTGCAATTCATAGAAAACTTTGAATTGTCCACAATTGTTGAGCTACTTCCTCTCAAAATATATTTTAAAAAAACTCACACTGTGCATGTTGAGAGACGTATTCTGCATTCTTATGATGGAGTTCGACTGAGGAACAATAGTGGCTTGAAAGGTCGGCTGTCCCCCAACGAGTCCCGACCATCCATTGACCGCTGTTGGTACAGGATTAAGAATTTGAGCGTTCGATGCTGTACGATTGGCGGTATTGGGTGAGCCATGGGCTGGATGTGTAGTAACAGGCCTCGTCTGATTAATATGATGTATCGTTGTATTAACAGTCGTACTCCTTGGTAAATTCTGCATTGTTCTAGCATTAACAACTGTCTTATTATTAGCATTGTTCACAACAGCCACTGGTTTTGATACAACTGGCGGTGCTGGAGGCTGTTTTGTCCATCCACCAGCGCTGGCGCCACCCTTACCACTCACAAATAATTGTGAATCCATAACTTTACTCGGCCAATAATCCTCAAATCCCGTACCAGGTGGAAAGTAACTCTTAATGTCACTCAAACTTATCACTGAACACGTTTCACTGGCAAATAATTCATTACGTATACCCTGTACTTTACAACAAAATTTCAAATAAGACAAGTCCCAGCCCTCGAGTTTTTCAGCTTTGAGTTTCAAATTGTCCGTTTCACCCTCAAAATAAAATAGCGGTACATACTTGAAATTGTCCTTAACCGTGTAAGGTACAACTGATTCCTTATTAATACGAATGAAACCACACTTATCACCCTTTTGTCCAGTATTAACATTTTGACTCGTTAATTTAGTGTAACACACATCGAGAAATGTGTAAAACTCTTTGGCATCAGACAATCTAACAACAAGATCTTTGCATGTAAATTGCTCCTTGCCAAATTGATTTTCACAATGTTTATTGTTAATCTCGTTGAATAATTTACTCTCAGCTTCGGTTATGAAGTAACTCTTGATACACGTACAACTGTATATGTCGGAGTGTAAGTAGTTCAGGTACTTGTTCAGTAATTTAGCCTCAAGTATCCTAACAGCGCAGTATTTTTCACCACCACGATATATGTAGGGTATGTGACATTTGTCAAATGTTATCCAACCGAAACGTCCACGTTGACTGTCATCATCCAGTGGTGTTTTACCGTCAACTGTTGGGGACTTTGATGCTTGCTGGGGGACAATGTCATTTGGCTTTTTATTCAAATAACCGAGGATACCGGGGAGACCCTGATTGCCTGGTGGCCTTTGCGATACACCCGGTATACTTGTCAACATTTTCGCTTTGTTTGCTTCCACCATTTTGGCAGCCAATTCACGGATTTCCGCCTCATCTGGACGCTCTTGTTTTACCGGCACTTTTTCCTGGGGCCCTGCAAGCAAATATCTTTCATTAAGATTTTACAGTAATTTTTGTTGATTATTTTTTTGGAGGGGGATTCAATTGATCTTGGAGAATCCATTATTGTAATCATCGAGAGAAAATTTTCTAGTAATTTTTAACAGCAGTATTTTTTTTTTAATTGAAATTAATGGGAATTCTTTTTGGTTCACGCATTCGATTAATTTATCTTCCCCAATCTCATTAAATAACAATTCAGTGATAAACAACAGTTCTCTGGGAGAATAAAAAATTTGTGATTGTCGTGGCAGTTATTGACAACAAAATCAGTGAAAAAAACTTTAAATCAGTGGATTTAATTCTTCTTTTTTTTTATCTTCCTGATCGTTTTTATAGCCTTCTCTAATTACAAAACATTAATCATTATTACGATCAATTTTCATCCAGATTGAAAAAACTTTGTGGCTCATCAAATAGTAATTGAGGAGTCATTAAAAAAATTGAAGCTATTCAAAGACAAGTCAACGAATTCCAAAAATTCTTGGAACCACGATCACAAGAAATTAACCAGCGTAACAATCTTTTTAACCTCAAATCCCCCAAAAAATTCTGAATGGTGAAATGGTGTTTGAAAAATTCAAGGAAGAATATTCCTTTTAATCCATAATTCATGGATTTTCCAGATAAAGAGAATGGAAGATTCATCTCTGGAAATTTATTCGACGTGATTGACCCAATAAAATAACAATAACAAAACCCAAAAATTTGTGTTTGTTGTCATCAATGATCAAGATGAAAATTAAATTCCCCAGTTGGACAGTCATCCCCTCCAAAACAACACCTGAAATGTCGGTTTATTTTCCAAATTTCCAAGAAATTGGCAATGAATTCCTCTCAAACCCCACAAGATCTACCTACATGTATCATAAACGGGCGTATCACCGTTCCTAGCTGCTGTCAAACTGGCAAGTACCAAATCACAATCATTAGCGGACAACGCCATCGTCGTATCTAACCCAACAACCTAAGCCCAAAGCCACCACTTGAATTCGTCACCCAGGTATATCCAATTCCAGGGCATCTAGGCCCTGTACCAGCGGTGGTAACATCGAGATGTTTTGCCTGGGTGTTTGTGCAACTAAGCACACGGGACACTAGGCACACAAACTAGTTCAACGGTGACAACTAATTCCAACGGTGGTATTCTGACTGTCCAAAAAGTCTAACCCTCAAGCCCCCACCAAGATCACGATGTCGTCTCCAACTGGAGTGCCCCCAAGCCCCCAACAAAATCGCCCACCTTAAAAAAATCCCTCGTAATCACCCCCCGCACCCCTGATAATCCACTCTCGAGTCAATGACAACCGCAACAGTCATTCCGTGACGTCAGACAAATTGCCAGTCTAAGGGAGCCAGGTGATTTTTTTCCCTCATCAAAAATCCATTTTCCCGGCGTGACAGCATCTTAGATCCCCAAAAGTCCCCTCTTCAATACACCAAAAACTATCATCCCCAAAAGACACTTGTCCAATAACTCATTTCACTCAGACTCTTGGCACTGGCCTCGACCTGGACATCACTCGTGCGAATAAATTCCACATTTCGTTGGCAAAAAAAATAACACTTATCACAAGAGCACTAGTACTAATGAAGGAATAGTAGTAATAGTAACAAAAGCGTGAACAAATCGAAAATAAAACATAACCAAGAGGTAATCAATAATCTATCGACATAGTCTCTGAGTAATATATCGAGGAACAGATGGCGTCTAATTCACTGGCAACTACACCTAGTCTTGTTTTCACATTGGACAATCAGTAGTTGACAATTTTCGAGGGACAATGAGAATTTTCTCAACTGGCAACTGGGCTCATTGGAATGGTCTTATGAAAATAAATGACTCGATTGTTCACATTCAGACGTCAACTGATCAGCAAAAGGAATAAATGTTTCATTCACACACGGGACAATACTCGCGGATAAACAAACTTTTTGGGTGCACTGTACCCACGCGTTACCCGAGGTTTAACGAGACTTCGATGGAAGAAAAAAACAAGACACACCAGCAGCCGTTGATTTTCGCAAACGTGGCTTTTTTAGGTGAACATCTCTAGGCACGATTAACGGCTGTTTTCGGTTTTGCGCGGAGGTTTTCGGATGGGATTTCACGGTGGCTCGGTTAATGGAGGCGACCAGCGAGTTAACCCGACGGCTCGCTTCGGGTGAGAACTTTAAGGGGGGCCTGTACTCCTGTCTCGCTCGGTATTACTACTACGACTAAGGGTTTACCGCCCAGTGCAGTGTGCCTCGTGTGGCGCACGGGAGACGTATTATTTTTTTTTGCTGGTGCATTTATCCTTTTTTTGGGTGAAAACGAGGGTTTTGGGGGTGATAACTGAATTGAGAATATTCGAGGGTAAGGATGAGATTTTATTTCGAGGATCTTTCCTGGACTGAAATTCGGGGATTCGAAAAAATCCTCAAGTCTGGTAGAAAATCTCTAGAAATTATTTCAGAAGTTTCAATTTTTTGGGGGTAATTGAGGACGAGAAGTTTAGAGAATAAAATCAATTTCGGAGTTCGATTTGAAGGGTTTTTTTTTTTTAAGAAATTATTTTGGAGTAAAGGGAGACTGACGATTATCCCTCTCCTCACTCATTATAAAAATCCGAAACAAGGAATTCATAATATCCTCGGAGAACTTTTTTTTCAGGCGATGTGTGGAATGCCAAATCCAAAATCATAATTTTTGGAATGGGTGAGGAGCCCAGTCTGACTCTCCATTTTTTTCAGGAAAAATTTCTTGTAAATTTTACGTTGAGAATAACCCGGCTCCCATCCTATCTAATGATTTCCTGTGACGTCACAAGCAGGCAAAATGATATCCTGAGAGAAAAAAAATATTTTCGCCAAATATTTATTAACTCGCGAGAATTATTTGAGTTTTAGAATGAAAAAGGCGCAGAATTATCAGTAGAAACCCAGCGGAATTTTTCTAACGTATTTTCATTTTTATTCAACATTTGTTCTATTAAACAATTTATACGAGTGGCCGCTACCACCTCAGCTTCCCTTTTCTTTATCCCCCGATTTGAATATTTATGATCAAGCGAAAATAAAACGTCCAGCCAATCTGCATGTAAAAATTGTGCCCTCCATTTACTCTATTGGAGACGCTGAATATCTCAGAATCCAGGGAAGATGGGAAATTTTTTGCTAATATCTTTTCTGTCGAGTTTTTTTAGAGCTACAAAAAAGATCTCTACAAAAATTACGCTCTCTCCCTTCAATTCGAAGATATTCCTCGAAAATTGGAGGGCGAGTTGAGTCACTTAAACCGTTTTATCGTTTCGTTATCAATTTTGTGTGTTGGAGAAGACACTAAATAAATTTCCAGACGAAACATCAATTCTAAAATTGCATTCCTCGCACTGGTACACATAAGCAATGTCTGCCAGTCAAGCTGATCACGAGTGTTCCTCTTATTGCGCATTTTACTACTCGAATTTCACATTTTTCAGAGTCGCTCCGCTGAATAATTCGACTTCATACACCCATCGGCCTTACTCTGCATTCAACAGGGGGACAATGCGATATCTTCAGTATCTCATCAACTAATTAACAATTAACAATTCCCACGAAGTCGCATAACTAATAAAAATTTGAAATTGCGATGTTCATCTCTCCCATGAACCTCGAACGATATATTTTCCTACTTCAGTTCACCCACATCAGATTTTCCTGTTTATAATCTCTAAATCATTGTTCACTCTAGTACAAAAATATAGTTTGTTAATTAAAAAATATGTAAAATGTCTGGACAAATTATTTTGTTTTCACGCTGAGGAAAAAAAAACGCATATCAATTTTTTTGCCTTCACAGATTTTTTTCAAATAAATAGTTATTAAGGAAGAAATAATCTATATTAACAGCATTTGCAAATTTTCAAAAAACAGTGAATTAAACAATTGTTCTCTGATTAATTAGATGAATAAAAATAAATAAGTCTTCTCACAAATGCGGCTAGTTTGCATTAGATCTGAAGTTTGATGGATCATAAAAATCCACGAATTTTTAAATTGTTAAAATAAAAAAAGTAAACATTAAAATATTTACATTGAGTAAAAAATAAATTATCCAGAAACCCCATAATGAATTTACACTCCCCAAACCAACATTTTTTTTGAAAGAACTAATTAACTCCATTTCCTTTTCTCCCCCCCAAAAATCCTCGATCAATCCCTTCCGCAAATCGAAGACATAAAAATCCAAAAAAACCTCGTTTGCTCCTTTCCCTTTTCCACCCAAAGACTTCCCCGAGAACCTCCCCAAAAAAGCCCCCATAGCTTTCTCCAAAATCTCCCCCTAAAATCCCCCAAATCTCAATTCCCTCAACCCCTCTCACCCGCCCCGAAAAAAAATCCCAAAAATGGCCTCCCCAAAAAAAAAAACCCCATTATCATTCCTGAAAAGGGACTCAAGGCAGTAGTCCATATATCTCGAAGAGTGGCCCAGGGACCAGGAACAGGAATCCCCTGTTATGTGACAACGTCGCACGGTCGATATGCTTTTTGAGGCGAAGTGCCAAGATTGGCAAACGTACGGTAGATACATAGCCAGTACATAGCCAGCAGTTTCAGGTGAGTATACTCTCCCTTCTACCTCCTGTAAATGCCTGGAGCCCACTGGATCTCGCGCCCAAGGTGGGGGTAATCTATACGGAAAGTGGGGAGTAGAGAACATGCGCAGAACACCCGAAAGCCGTCTCCCACTTGGCCATCGACACGCAGCGACCCCCTCCCCCTCCACCGGCCCCCTCCCCCACCCTATATACCGAAATCGCCCCACTACAAATCCCCATGTACTACATATGTACTCAACTTATTATTTTAATCATGATTTACGGTCGCAACGTTGCCGGCTCTCCATTGGCGTCTGGTCACGCCCACTCGCCACTTCACAGCATTTCCATGTACACATATATATTCTCCATTTACTAGACTGATATGTCTATGTACAAACCCATACATATGTACCAGAACTCATACTGGTGGGAAAAATAGATATGAAGAATTCACGTGTGCAATCGATCAATAGTAGATGAGAGAGTCCAAATCAATTAGTAATTAATGAAAATACTTCTTCCCCCCCCCCCCCCCCCCCCCCCCCCCCCTCCTATTAATTTCATTCTGAATGATTTATCAATTAACACATGACGCCCCGTATAAATGACAAAACGAAAATAGAATTTTCTGGTACATCTGAGCGATGACGCAGAGCCCGGCGGCGTTGCCGTCATCTGCGACGTTGCCAGTTGTGTCCTTGAAGGCGCATCTGGGCCTGTTAGATTCGACAACACTGGTGAAACGCCGCAGTCGACGGTCTATTTTTAGGAGCTCCCTATTACTGCTGTTGCTATGCCGAGTTGAAGCGTAGTTTCATTCTCAGTAGGAGGGGGAGGGGGCGAGGGAGAGGGGGTCGAGCAGGGAAGGGGGGGGGGGGCAGGAGAAAGGGGAAAACGGGACAGAGAAAAAAAGGGAATGTAGGGGGAGCGAGTAAACATCGAAGAACAATCGAAGAACAATATGGCGGCTCAACCGGATGTGCGCTCTTGAAGATCTAGCGCAAAGCATGAGTAACGAGATTTTTCATCGAGTCATAGGTTTATGAAATTTTATGTTTATCGTATCGGATGTAGCGGAAGTAGGAGGGGGGCAAGCCGGAGAGCTTCCTGCAGACGCTGTAGAGGGTAATTGGGGGGATAATCGTGGGTCAATGATTTTGGGGAATTGGTCTTCTTCTGACGGGGGGATTTGATAATTTAATTGACGAAAAATTGGATCGATTGGCCTGGGGGGGATTTGGGGGAATTATGAGGTGGAAATATCGGAATCGAGAAATCGACGCTTCCCATAAAATTGCAAATGGCGGCGGTCATACCAGGTGACACGAGAATAGCACGCTGGCGCAGTACGGGCAAAGTACCCTAAGGTTACCAGCGTAAACGAGAGAGCTATCGATGACTTCGGCCGCTGTCGGTGGACTTCGGTAGCGGTCGGGTTTATTGTTACATCACTTGTAGATGGAGGTTTTATATATAAGGGGCTATGTATATTATATACGTGGCGCGGGGTTATAGGTACATAGCGGTGCCCACGCTCGGCTCTTCCATCCGCTGGGGATGTGTGGTGTGGGTGTGGGAGTGTATGCGTGTTGTGTGTGTGTGTGTGTGTGTGCATACTCCCAGGGACTTGATGAAGATTGTGGAGGTTAGGGGGAAGAAAGGAAAACGCACGTGAGCGAGTTGCATTATGCGGGCACTCAGTGTCACACCATGTTTTTAATTTCTTATTTGTAATTTTCATATGACAACGGAAAATTTTCATATTTCAAGGAGAAATAGGACAGATGTGACGATTTGGGGGATATCTGGGGGCTTTTTTTTATTTGGGGGAAATTGCGGCGGATGGTGAGGGAATTTCAGGCTCGCCGGAAGACCAGAAATTTATTGATCAAATAAAGGAATGTATGAATTTTGGAAAAAAAAAAATTCCACGTGGTCACTGGGTCCCTCGGGACTTTTTTCATCTCCCGAATTGTTTTTTATGGTTAAGGTTTTTTTTGGAGAAATAAACAAATGGGGTATTTAATACCAGAGCTTTGAGCCAAATGACAAGTTTTGTTGCGTTAGTGGCAGAATATTTTTAATAAATACTGCAAAAATATAGCTGAGGTGTATATTTTAGTCGGTGTCTATCTGTTGACCTCGTAACCCTATTAAGACGGTGGCTCGAAGGCTTTCGGTGGAATAAAAATCCCAAGGCATGAGAAAAAAGGGGCATACAAAACATGGCGATAGAACTTTTGTCCCAAAAATAAGAATAACAATAATAATTATTTCACATTTCTAAGAGAAATAATTTGGGATTGTTAGATGTTATTCATTGACAACAATTCGGAGGGTCAAAATAAAATTCCGTATTGGTAATGGCATTTATCAGGAGAAAATGCAAAATTATTGGGATGAAAAAAAATTTGCTGATTAGTATCTTGAGAAGGTATTGAAACAGCTGTTCAAATATTGCGGAAAATATCGGATAAACTGGCAATTAAGACTAGTACAAAAATACTTGCAAATCAACTAAACATTCTAAAGCTTGTAATTTTTAAGTATTGAAAAAAAGAAAATTAAAATCAACAAGGGAAGACATGAGACGAGATCCACTGGAAAAGAACGAACTCATTTTTTATCTGTAAAACGAGAGTAGTCCTGAGAATTTTACATTAAAAAAATTGCAATTGTTAAAGAAAAAGAGGAGTCCCTTCGACAGTGACGGTTGTCATTGAAAAAATACAAGACTGTCAGAATGAAAAATCAGCTGACTAGCAGAGCACGGAAATCAGAAATTTTTTTAATTTTAGAAAATGTTTTTGATGAAAATGACAACAAAAACGCCCATAAACATCCTGGAACCGTCAAAATATTTGTCTGCTAAGTAAATACAACATCAATAACTCTGGAATCGGTAGGTTGAGTATGTCTTTAACTAAAAAAAACATCCGGTCAATAAAGAAATAAAAAGTGCTCTAAAATAAATGGTAAGCGAGGCTGTTATTCAGCAAAAAATATCTTGATTACTAAATTTTTCCATTCATTTGACTGGCGCAAAAATAAAATTCCCATTCGAGTGACATTCGCCCGTTAATATAAAAAAAAACAATTCATAACAGTCGAAGCTAACCGAGCGAGAAACGGATAGCTCAAATTACTAAACCTAACAAATACTTAAAAAAATAAAACTAAAGAGTCTCAAAACCGCCAATAAAACCCAAAACACTACTACCGATTAGTCTTCTGGTTAAAAACCCCAATTCCCCAATTTTCCCATGCGCAAAAGATTAACCAGATTAAACAGAAAACAAAAAAAAATCAATTCCGATACCCGACGCCCATTAACAAAAAACATCTGATGACTGTCGCCCAGAAATTGACAATCCAATAAAACGTCAATTCTCGTGGCTCTCCCCACTTAAAAAATATATACTCTAGCACGATATTACATTGTATATATTAAATTCACTCAAAATATACAACAGATATAAATTAAATAATCCCAAACTCTCCCAACCATTTCCCTCTTCACCCAAACAAGCCATTTTCCCAAAAACAATAACGCATCAGACAACCACCTCCAGCCCTCCCCAGTCCCCTTCCCCCAACGCGGCTTGCCAGTATCTCCAGAGTCCCCAGCGTTCCCCAAAAAATCGCCCACCCCAGAATTCCAAATTCCCAAAGCCACGTTGACCCTCCCCCTCCCCCCAAAACCCCCAGAAACTGATAATAAACCGCGCGTCGACGACGCACATTTCTAACCTAAAAATGCCAAATGCCTCCATGAAAGCCCCCAAAAACTTACTTTTTTCCACATTACACCTGACAATCTGCACATCATCATCGAGACTCCTATCTCCCATGTTGTTAGATTGTACATCCATACACATTATTAAAAACAAACCACACACTTGCCGGCCCACAACAGCACCCGAGCGACATTTGGGGGGGGGGGGGGGGGGGGGGGGGGGGGGGGGGGGGGGGGGGGGGTGATCAAAAAAAAATTGCTAGTTTCACGTTCCGAAGAAAAAAAAAATGCTATTACCGAAATTAAAACAATTGCGATACAGGATAATAACAATAGCGCACGCAACGGTGAGTGTAACAACAGCGCGCAAACACCGGTATACACACACTAAATGACATACTAGTGTTGTTCATGCGTGTCCACTCAGCGTCTGAGTATATAAGCGACTGGTGGGGGGGAGGTGAAGCTGGTGCGCGGGTGCGCGCGTTAGGAAAAAAATTTTCCCCCCCGATTTTCACTGGATTTTCGTCCATACGGGGGAGGGGGGGACACCAGCCGATTTTCCGGTGTTTTCGCGATTTTTTCAGTGAACAATATTTCTTTTTGGAAGAGAATTTTGCAAAACCTCCACCAAATGTTATGAATCCTCCGGCTGTATGCTGGTGACTACATGCAGCATGTACAGAATGTCCATTTCGCGTGTACATTTGAATGTAGGCGGCGTTGCCATGTCTCCATGTACTCGCTAACCTCCCCCGTCCCCGTCCCCACTCCTTTTTTCCTCTCAGCCAGTCATGTCGACGGAGAAATCCACATCTCCGGGGTTCTTATGTACTAGACCATTTGCGATGTTGCCGCACTTCCGGTGAACACTAGCAAATGAATTTATGTACTGGGAGGTGGAGTGGGGGGAGAGGAGAATTTTATAGCGACTCTGGTTGGCGGAAGGGGCTTCACTTTCGTACAAAAAGCTCCTGTGGGGGGGGAGAGGATATGGCGCAGGGGGGGATGATGGGAAATGGGAATTTTCCATGACGACAGACGACATTTTGGATGCGCTTGGGTCAACCGGAAGTCACAATTATGGCGGCAAGGTGACCGGGAGCTTTCTAGTGGGATTGTTTCTTTTTATTTTGAGGATTTCGGCGGGGGTGAGCGAGAGGTCGGGGGCTAACGGATTTAAGGGTCTTAATAATTTAAGGGGGAATTATATTTCACTAGGAATTTATTGAGTTCCGTCCTTTATGACGTAATTCTAGGGGATTTTTTAGGTAATGGCGGTTTTATTGACTTTGCTGTCGACTGTAATTTTTCATAAATTTTCCGCTGGAAAATGTTTTGCGGGGTCACATGGGAGGGCTTAAATTTATTCAATTGTGGATGGATATATATTGCATTCAATAGAATTTAATTGGAATGTTATTTTTTGCTCATTCAAGAATTTCAATAATTAATGTCGTAATACTCGAACGTTTCTTGGTTTTTGTTGTTAAGAAAATATACTGGAATTAATTAGTTGAGTAGAAGAAAGTTTAAATTGTGTTAATTATTACTAATGAGGATTATTACCACCTCACGGCAATTGTGTATATGGGAGGTATGGCTACATGGGTAATTATTAACGACATTGAGAAAATTTATTTGTATGGAAGAGGATGTATGTAAATTTGTTATGAGCAACTGGAGTAAAATTTGACGCGTTTTAAATACGTTAAAGACCTTAAAATTCAAACAATCAGAGCCACCTCGCCCTACCGACAATAGCGGGCTTATTAATGTGAGGCCCTGACTGAATTTTAAGGTTTTTAAGGTACCCTAAACGAGCAGAATTCCAGCCCTGTACTGGGTCTCACGATTTATCATCTGGGAATTGGTATTGCATTGTGTCCAAACTTCAAAATCACTAAAAAAAAAAAAATATTGTTCCTAGGCTGTTGCAGTAGGATTTTTTGACGCGTGAAGTTGGCCAGTCCTCGCCCGCGGCTTGAGCGCCAGCGCCACACGGGTAAGATCCGCCATCACGACAGGCCGGAAAACTACACTTTGCCTTGTAGGAGGTTTATAACACCAACTGCGGCCGAGTGATATAATCCGACGAGTCAAAAAAAATTTTTCCTGCGAATATCGAACCCTATTTTTCCTCCCATTATGCGGGAAATGGAATTTTGCGCACGCGAAACGCCCGTAAAACGCCACTTTACGCTGCGTGCGATAATAGTATATTATGCAACATGTGCGTAATTGTGTTTTTGGCTCGTGGGAGGTTGTAACACGAGCCGAAGGCGAGTGTTATAATCCCACGAGCCA
>JAPYZN010000527.1:0-27772 GCA_030522865.1 Psyttalia lounsburyi | reverse complement strand
TTTCTTAGGCCTGCAGTTTGCGCCGAGATTGTAAGGCAGCACAGTAATTTTTATCGGAATCACACTATAAAAATTCACAGATTTTTCTCTCCGTGTGTGGATTCTACACTGTACCGCATTCGCATGATAAAACATGTGAAAACCACAGAACATACATGTCGGTACAGACGGCGACTCTAATAGCAACCTCCCGCTCGCCAGGGCCTCAGGAAAAGTGAACAGCGCTTAGGAAAAGTGAAGAGCAGTACGGAAACAGTACATTTCCGGGCTGTCGTTATAGGGTTTTTTACTCGTGTGGTTGGCTTGTTCTCGCCTGCGGCTCGGACGCCAACGCCACAGTGACATATAATATTTTTCGTCTCTGGCCCCGAAAACCGCGATCTAACCGAACGGAGTGAGGTTAGAATCGCGGATTTTCGGGCGGCAGGGACGAAAACACTATTTTAGACTCGAAGGAGCCTCCGCTCATGCTGCCAACCTGCCACGAGCGAAAGTCACTTTCCTGCAATCGTATCGAAACGTACTATTTCCCTTCACTAGTAGAGAAAAATGTACTGACCCTCCCGAATAAAATCAATATCAGCAACTGAAAGTGGATATCGAGGAAATAAATTCGGCAAATTCACTTTATTGCGCGATGAACCTTGAGAAAGCATGGGATTAAATGAGTACGAGGGGTTGAAATTTCTCTCTTTCACCCCAGTCTCTTCTTACCCTCATACTTGGCATAGCATCTCCCATATCTCCAATTTTTTAAAAATTGTGTTTGATCCTTCGATCGGATGAAATGTTCAATCCAATAATAACTGCGTACAAATAGAAAATACTATGCGGGTTTACGCATAAGTTGCATAGTTCACTCAATTGTGCATAAAACCCGCGCAGTGATTGTGGATTATCCGCATAGCGGCCCGTGTGTCTCGGGGACTAAAACTCATTATGATATAAGAAAACGAAGTCCGGGACCATATTTCTAAAAGCACCAATGGCTGAGGGGAGGAATGAACGAACGAAATCGGGGGGAAAACCCATAAAATTCAGCACTACTTCTCCCTACTACGACCTTGCTCGCTTGTTTCTCCTCTTATCCACTTGTAATTGTGGACCATACGGTCTACATCTTCCTGACCCCCTCAATTTTCCCTGTGACCCATCGAATTCTCAGTTCTTAGGTTTATCTTTCCAAACGGTAAATTTATAATTTTTTGGTGGAAGATTTTTATTTTTAAGTTTTTTTATTTCCATATTTTTGAAATTGCATTTCCTCTTTTTCCATGTTTTTGCTCTAAAGCTGATGTTCCATTTTTACCTTTCGGGATTCTTAATAGTTTTTCCTTTCCTTTTTATTTTGTAGGTGGTTTTGTTAGGTCTTGAATGATTTTAGTCGCAACAATGGTAGAATGATTTCGAACCAGCTGGTCTTTGATTATTCAGTCCAAGTGACAATTTGAATTTTTCATAACGCTGTGTTGGAAAAGTAACTTTTCAGTCACTCGACGCGAAGCTACTTTAGCGACACATTGAGATGAAATAGTATATTTCGTAACAAGTGAAAAAAAATGGTTTTTGGAGAGTGGGAGGTTTATATAACGAGCCGAAGGCGAGGGATATAATCCCACGAGTCAAAAACCATTTTTTTTTCACTTGTTACGAAATATACTATTTCGTGCTCGAACTCATACGAAAGAAATATCGGTTCGAATTGATCTTTGCATTTGATCGTGATTGTTTCAACCTATTTCATGATTTCAGAATAACTGACCGAATTTTGCACCAAACGAACTTGCATTTATTCGTACAATCCGTATGTGTGCAAATTTTCCAAGGCACAAAATATCTATGCTGATAAAATGGACTGAAAGTTATAGTATTCCGACTCTGCTAATCCTTAGTATCTAAGCTTGGTCGACGTCAATAACTAAGCGGCGCCCTGCAATTCCCCAAATCTTGGCCATTAGGTTTCAATACTTTATGAAATTGAGATGATCGACTAGGAAGGGTACGATGTTATGGGTTATGTTATCCACAGGGATAAAATCTGAGAATAAGTTTTTACAGTCAAATCATAGTAATCGAATTTTACGCTGACTTGCTTTGATCCAACAGAGTCCTAGATTTTTCACTGGCCCGAACCACCAAAGATGCAACAATCAAATTAACTAACAGTTATTTGTTGACTATACATTAATGTTTTTTACCATAAATCTACCCGTCAAGGTTGCAAAATTCTTGAGAAAAATTCTTTTTTTTTTGAGTCGCCCCATTTGTGATTTTTTTCGGGAGGAAATAAGTCCTAGCTGAATTTTTAAGTTTTCCTATCTTTAAGCCATAACGTTTCAACTTCAATCATTCACATCTTCTAAACTAAACTCAACAGAATAGTCACGGAAATACAAAATAATTAATTGAGTTTTGCTGGTCACTGCTAATTAATGCGTGGCTAACATCTCCACCCCCGAACTTCGGTATTCATAGTTTCCTACATAGGTTGCTTCATGCGTATTTTACGTACCACTACACGAACTTTGAACTTTATAAAATCCTCGATCACCTCAACTA
Source organism: Psyttalia lounsburyi (assembly GCA_030522865.1). Classification (NCBI taxonomy): domain Eukaryota; kingdom Metazoa; phylum Arthropoda; class Insecta; order Hymenoptera; family Braconidae; genus Psyttalia; species Psyttalia lounsburyi. The sequence continues at coordinate 25,213 of JAPYZN010000527.1, read as the reverse complement.
ATTTGTTTAGTTCAGGATCACTGATACCTTTTGAAATAGAGTTTTTCGGTTGACTGGATGTTCGATACAGTTGTTTTGATCAACTTGAAGAGAGATTGAGTTGTTAACTAGAGACGTGTTTTGAATAAAGTTATGACGGTATCAAGATTTTCAATAATTTTCGCCTGAAAACATCAAAATTTGAGCTAACAGGTGTGTACTCGATGTTCTATTTACTCATCCGTCATTCAGAGAATTCTCAGTTATTGCAGGTTTGTCACGAAAATTTCCTTCATTAAACCGCAAAAAAATTCTACTAATGACTGCCTAATAGAACTGCGTAATATTTGAAGTAGATCTTTGTATTTACTCATTACTTATTTAATGAAATTTTACATCTGTTATAAGTATGTCACCAAAATTTTCCATTTTAAGCAGCCATAATATGGTGCTAATGGGTGTCTAGTGGTAGTTTTGTTCCGACTGAGCGAATCGCGTGCTGGATAATTTTATTTGCCTTTTCATTGATGGTAGAAATATTCTTTATCTGTAAACAATTGAAGTTCTAAAAGAACATCAAAATTGAGAATTTTTGAAAGCCATAATCAATGAATAAGTTGAAAAGAAATATTTCGCAAGGCTCAATTTTTCGGCTTCTTTTTTTTTACAGAGCACGCCGTGCAAACATCCGGTGATAGTACTTCAGGATGTTGCATTTAGCGATTTGCATGCCTTGGTGGAATTTATTTACCACGGTGAAGTTAACGTCCATCAGAGATCACTCAGCAGCTTCCTGAAGACCGCCGAGGTCCTGAGGGTGTCTGGTCTTACACAGCAGGCTGATGCGAATGAGAGGGACGAGGTAGGACAATAAAAAATAATTATCATGACATTCCCCACTGTACTAAATACTCCAGAGAAGAAATTGTCGTTCAATTAAAAGAAGCCATAAATCTCTCTTTCACTTTTTATTTGCATAATGATCCGATGCCTAATAAAAATTGATAAGGCCTACACCAATCATGAATACTGTGGCAGCGAAAATCGCTATGATAAAAATGTGTTTCTTATCATTTGAGCCGAAACATCCACAGGCTCCAATTCTTCCAATTTCGTCAAAATTACTATCGCGTTATCTTGATTCGGGTGATTGTCATAGGTCAAGCAAATAAAAGATTACTTCTCTAATGAAGAGAAGTTAAGGAGTTCTATTTTACTCCATTTGATTCTTTAAATTACTCTCAAATTCAACTAAAGAAAGAATTGTGAAAAAAAGTGGCGAATTGTCTTTTTCCTGCTTTGATAAATCCTCCTCACTCTGTCATTCGATGTAAAAAATCCAGCAATTATAACTTTTTACAAATTTTCTGTTCAATTGAACTGAGACAGCTGAGTCCCCTTAAAATAATTTGTCATAGGAAAAAAAACCCTTGTTCTCACATTATTCATGAATTTCGTACAGCTATCGCAGGTACGTGCGTTAGCTGCACGCACCAATCACGTATCACCCCACGAAAAGTTGTCAGACGAGGGTTTTCCACGTGGTGGGTCACCACCAACCCCAGCAACACCAACTCCAACAACAGTACAACAATTATTACGTCGTGCACAAATACGTAGAAATGAGAGGCGTTCCCCAGATTTACACGATGAGAGTATAAAGAGATCGCGTTTACCATCACCACCATTGAACAATAATGATGCAACACCCACTGACTTTTCAATGGTAAAGAATCACTTCTCGGCGAAAGTGGAGGGTAATGGTTTGCCGGATGAGCACAGTCGAATTGAGGAGAATATTAAATGTGAACCGTTGGAATTGACTGGTGGTAATGGTGGTACTGGTGGACATAATGAGGACTCTTCGGACTCGGGGGCTGCGGCTTCTGATAGACCTCCAGCATCAGCGAGTAGTAATGAACATGAGCATGAACCTCCTGAACATCCGTCAACGCCCAATTTTTTACCCGAGAGTAAATTGTTCACGTCCACACCTGGAAGCTTTAATTTCAGTATGGCAGCATTAACTACGGATCACAGCCCATTGTCAGGTAAATTGATGTTTGCCTTTTTTTCTTTTGGAAAAACCGGCCTTTACGCACAAACCAATTTTGATAATTTTTTAGTTCATTTGGATTTAATTATAGAGCTTTACATACATTGATTGTTTCAAAGATGTTTTTTTAATACCATCAGTGCTCTATTTTTGACGATTTAACCTTTTTTTCGCCACTTTCATGATATTTAGGGGTAAATATAATTGAATATGGACTGAGAGAAATCATCATATATGTGTTTTCAAAAGACTAGGGACAGGATTTTAATAAATATCCAGATGAGTGATTGGAAGCATCTATGGACTAATTTTCCAAGTTCCCTATTTGGATTTCCCTCCGACTTTCCTATTTTGGAACACTCCCTATTTGGTATTTCGATATTTGTTTCTGGTTTACGTTGATCCCTCGCCCTATTTCTGGTTGTGGTGCAAGTTCATGCCAATTTCTTTACTGAAATCTCATTTTCAATAGGAGTCAATCTGAATCAGGAGTCGGTTTTTAACAATAGCAATTTAACTTACCGAATACCTGTTTCGAAAAAAATTGCCGGCTGGAAATATGTCCATCAAAAGTGATTCGACACGTATAGATACGCATTTTTTGGTCATGTAACTTCATTATTCGTACTATGAACGATAAATAGTTATCGAAGATGGAAAGCCTTCGTCCGTATATTTTGATGACTATTTTGTCTTCCCCTCTAAACTGGATATTTATACATTTTTAGGCATATTTCATATATCAGTTGCTCATTATTGTATTTATCATCGTGAAATAATATTTATTTTAATAACATTATTTATAAAATAATGTTTTCCCACTATTGAAAACATATTCGACTTTTACGAAGAATCCAGCTCGGTTAGGAATCATCGACAAAAACTAAAATTCCATCATAGAGTGCTAGTTTTCGAAATTAGTCCATTGACGGTAATTGTACATGTACATTGGAAACAATTGGAACATTATTGAGAATATTTTAGTCAAAACTTATATAATTACGTACTATATGATACTTTGAGTTCTAATCATTCAATATGAAAACGTTACATCACAAAAATAGAAATTTCATGCACAGTCGACTACTCAACTTTGGTATCATATTCAATTCAATTTGGTGGCTGGAGACGGAGGAAAATCATTAAATTTTCGATTTCACTGCAAATTTCATGAAAACACATACTTTTTAACTGCTGAAAGATTATAATTATTAAGGTAATAATTAAACTATATGACACTCTTTCCATCGATTTCTTCACAACATTTCAATTTTTGAGCGATGAAATGTACCGGAAATTTCTTGTAAAAATTCTTAATAATGAATGATTTTTAGATGAAAATTCAATAAAATCTGATGAGTTTTCAAACAACAATGGTTTCGACTTTGTCCGAAGACAAAGAGTGTAACATCCACACGTACTTTGTATGTAAAGTTTTTACTATCTCATAATTTTCTTGTTCAACAACCATGTTCGTATTATTTTATTTATTGTCATTATTATTTTGGTTTTCACACTTATGTTATTTTAATTGTGTAACTGCGTACAGGCCGAAATATTATATCATTAATGGAGGATTATTGGTCACTACGTTTGACAACAGTGAAATTTCCAGGTTTACCCCATGGACTCCAAACACCAGATCTAGCAGGGACATCGCAAGGTAAGATAAAGAATGAACCAATAACCATCTCTCTGTTGACCATTTTTATTAATTCTACATGCCCGATAAAATCACAAGAATAATGTTGGCATCAGTGACAAGACTTTCCTTAGCTTTTCCTCCTCGTTATTACGTGTGTTACATGGAGGTTACGATATTTATATTAATTTTAATATCAATTCGAAGTAAGTGTCATTCTTTTGATTTTCTCCAAGGGCACTCCTCGCTACACTATATTACTTTTGTTTACTCTCTTGTTTTTAATTGATACAAAAACAGACCAACGCATTGAAAAAAAATATATATAGGCAGATAGAACTTGCCTTGAATGTACTGGTTTCGGTCTAATTTGGTCAACTGTTGACTTGTGCAGTTATATCAAACTAACAAACCAAATTTAGTGTTATATCACGCAAAATTAAAAAATAAACATCAAAATTTCAAAAAAATTTAATTGGTTGCGGTGAAAGAGCACTACTGTCTCTGCTTTGGAAAATTTTAAAAAAAATCAAAATTTTCTCCTAATTGGCATGCGTTTCCAAATCATCGAAATTCATTCATTCTATTCATTTTTATGAAAATCATCAAATTCACATCATTCGCATTTATCACAAATCAAAAATAAATTATGGCAAAATGAAATGTGTTTTGCGGAATACAAAGAACGCATAATGCTGACTTGGTGGTTATATGACGAAGAAATTATTAATTGAGGTATCATATTTTAATGGCAATATTAGCTCTCGACAATTTCGACAGATACGATAACGAAATTCTAAATACAAATACAGCACTCCGTGGATATCAATAATGGGATTATCATTGGAAGGTGTTTGATTCTATCAAATTTAAGTGTCTTGTCAATTACTCCAAGTTTTTAAGCTTTAACATCATCAAGGTCAAGCAGTCGTACTCAATCAGTTGCGTCTGCTTGAGATACTCTGCATTCCGCAATTCTCCGCAATGACATTGAACAAAATATGGAATAAACTCTTTCAAGAATTCCTCACAAATCGCTAGTGACATGTATACCTACCATCGTCATTGAACCACCACGTTAGCGTTATCTCCAGACAATTGGCGATGAGACTGGCGAAAAGAAAAGTTATCAAAAAATCCGTGAGTTTGGCATCACTGTACAATTTAGACCGTTACAAGGCGTCAGCCTAGATGACAAACAGCCGTTAGACAGGTGAAGATTTGAATTAAACTTGAGAATTTTTTAATTCACAAGGAAATAATGAAAAAGCATATCAAAAGACATTGGCAAAGGTGACGTCGTAGCGGCGGTAAAATAGGAGCATAAATTACTTTTTTCTTTTCATCCTCAGAGGAAACATTTGTATCGACGTTATGTAGACGATATCTGATGAGCTATGACTCTCAACGTTTTCATGTTACTTTTTTCTCCATTTATTGATTATGATAGAACACACCGAACAATCATTTATTTATTCATTTATCTTAGAAATTGATGCTGTGCTCGGCATATTATTCTGTCACTTTCTTATTCGTATGAGTAGTTAACAGAATTACCTAAAAAAACACTTTCGATGAATTTCACCAATAAATTCAAATCGAATATTCAATGAAATATGTCCATACAATGTTTGTTTATAAAACTTTAGGTATTTATGGCTTTACCTGAGGTACAAAAAAATTTTTAATGTATAAGTGTGGAATTAAGACCGTAAAATTAGTGCAGTTTCTCATTTTACTTTACGACATAATGGCAAGAGTATGTGATAGACATTTAATTATCACTTTATTTTTATCCCGACGTATTGTCACTTGACCCGTATAATGAACGTATTGTACGTAAATATACTATCACAAAATGCGTTATACTTCTACACCCGGGCTTTTAGTGCCCTACCGGAAACACCAATTTCATATTTCGACGTTACACTTTGTTGTCATCGTATACCCCGCGTTATCGTTGCGCTTGAATAAAGCCGAATAGAAAAAAAAATGAAATGATAAAACATCAAAGGACGGACTGAGAAAAATAAACAGAGAAGAGAGAAAGAATCATACATTGCGAACATCAAACATCAATAAAATCAGTGGAAAAATCATGTATTCTGTTTGAAAGAGGGAAAGAGAGGTAGCGAAGTTTGCGAGTGTCCTTCCCGAATAATCACATCTATAAACTCCATCACAAAATGGACGGAAATAAACATAAATATAAAATGGCGGTAGGCAAATCGTCGAGACAGTGTGTAAATTCAGGTGCGGTCTGGCCCGTTTCGAATTAATATTTGAACGCCTGGCTTATACTAGGTTAGTACTGAAAAAGAAGTTAGCAGGGGGCGTGCGATAAGAGAGCAGATGTTATCCGAAATATTCAAGGTCCATTCTCCTATCAAACTTAAACCGTCGAAATTTACTGTTCACAAGCTTGAACAAATTTTTTAAATTATCTTCAATGATTTCGTTATTTCTCTGAACGCCAACGAGAAGGGGGCACAGAAGGAGGCAGGGGGGGGGGGGGTCAAAGAGAGTAGGCTCTGAAAAACTAAAAATATCACTTCGTGGCCTTGGATAAAACACGCCAGTCACGTTCTTGCATCGTATGGTGAATTATTAGAGACATTAAACTGCGAGTCCCGACGCTTTCGTCCTACGCACTTATTTTTTTCCCCTCCCCTGCTTAAATTTGGCACTATTTCTCGACGAAAATACCATGGATATTCGCAAAAATTGGCAAATACATTTTTCGACTTTTCGATTGAAGGAGGGTGGGGGGAATAAAAAATAGACACTTTGGCTTGACAGATGTGAGAGGAGTAAATCTTTATCGGTTTTTACCGCTTTGGCAGAGTTTCAATGGTGAAACACGCGATATTACGAGGGTCGTTGTTCTCCCTAACTGCCTCTGTCAAAATGAATCTTGAAAAATTGATGTAACAGGATGAATTGGTTGCCCCGATTGGTTCAAGTTTTTTTTTTCGGATGGAATTCAATTGGCATTTTAATTGCAATTTCTATTTTTTCTATTTTCGTTGGAACTAGGAAAATTAATCTAGGGGACTTTGTTACGTCTGAAATCTACTGAAACCACTACACTTTTGCAGAAGTAGAGTGCGGCTTATGTGATTCACTTGGTCAACGTTATCTGACAGAAATATATGCCTCTACGACTTGTTATCTTCTCCGTCTGTTTTCCTTGCCCATTTCTCCTCATTTCTTTTTGACTCTTTCACTACTTCATTTTTTCACACACCCCCTTCTCTCTCTCCCTTCACGTTTTGATAGAGCAACATCTCATTTTTATCAAGTTTTACTGGGAGCGCGTAATGCGGTTACGCAAAAAACAATAAAGATACATATTGAGATGTGTGCTAAACGAGAAAAGGGAAGAGAGAAAAGGGGAGTGCACGAGAGATGGTGAAGAAGGGGAGAAATTATATGTGCAGGTTTAAAAGTCTGTATGAGTGCTCTCGTTACAAACTGTCGGACCGGATGCATTTTTCTTTGTTCCTCAGGTTTAGCTTCATAGTTTTGCACCACGCATAAACTCATTTATATTTTTTTTTTCAACAAACGCATATGGGCAATGTGTCGCTGACACTGGGCAGAGAAATTGGCGATTTTGCCACAATTTGCACGGTGACGCATCGATGAATCCATTTCACGGCTTATAGATGTGCAGTCGATAAAGGGGGGGAAAAAATCACGAGAATACAAGAGAAAAAAAGAGCAAGCGAATTGCACAATCCCAGTGAAATTGATAGAATTTTTTTTCACGCAACGATATCATCGCTTTCACATACAGATTCTTTTATTCTTTTTTAGAGCGTTAATAGTCGAGATTAAAAGCGCGTCAAGTGGTTTATTGCAGTGCAAAAAATAAAATGAAGTTTGATACCATAAAAAAATATTCACCAGTATTTTTTATTTACTCTAAAATGCTCTTATCACTGAGTGTAATTTCTTTCACTTTCCGTTGAACTCCCTCTTTTCCGTCTCATTTTTTTTACAACACTCTTGGCTATGAGCGAAAGCTGTTGAGAGGATTGTTTCAACGTGTGTTTTTTGTATTCTCAGCGTATTTTTTTTTCTTCGTGGATTAATCCCACTGTCCTACCTTAAAAAATGTACGCATTCTCCCTACCTAATTCCCAACTGTTGTAAAATGGTTGCCGTTAGAAGGACGGTGTGACTCAATATTGACAGATAATTGAAATGAAAATCAGTAGATGTTCGGATAGCTCAGATGGGAAGATCACCCGACTGGTAATCGGAAGGTCCCGGGTTCGGTTCCCGGTCTGAAAATATCTGAATTTTTTCTTCAGTTATTTGTGAACTAAATATATTGAGAAGAAATTGCCACCTATCCAAAAGCTTTTTCCACCCATTAATCGCACTTTCTTCCCGTAAAAATGTGGAACACATTCCCCTTACCTAATTTCCAACTGTTCCCGGCTGTTTTTTAGAGGGAAATTGTTTTCAAAAGTTCAAACTAGTCGCTCATTTCATACGCAGCGATGAATGTTGTATTCGAGTCAACATAGTGTTAATATTCACAGTTTCTTGGTGTAAAAACAATATCTCTTTTGTCCGTTCCATCGTTTTCTAATGCATTCCAAGAACTAGGCCACATCCTCGTGCACTAGGTAGCCTCTCGAAAAGTTTATTCAGAGACAGATGAAAACAATTCAGTCCATTTTTATCGCATCCCAGAAAATCAGAATAACAAAAGAATTCAATGATGAATAGTATCATATAAAAATTTATCATGCATCGGTTGTGACATCGCTGTAGGTTCGTATTTTCCACTTAACCAGTGCACGGGACTCGGCAATGTTTTAACCCCTTCTCCATTTCTCTCTTAAACGGCTATCAAAGTGTGAATGGTTACCTACATAATACACATTCCCAATCGCTGAGATCGCAAAAACGCCTGTCTTAATTCGGTGTTTACCGGGCCGATGACGTCACATGTGTTAACGTGCAGACCCTGATATAAGGCAGTGAAGATATTACTCAAGGTCAAGTTGTTTTAGCCCCACTGAATGATGCGTTGATACGTTGATTGCGAAAAAAAAAATTGTTATGTGCTTCTTCGTTTTCACCTTCCTGTATTTGTTTGAATTCCATCTTTCTCGGGGCGATTTTTTTTCTCATTGTTTATAATTTTTCTTGAAATTCCATTATTGACATTTTAATGCGAAATTTTGGCACTCTGAAAAAAAAAATTATATCATATGTTGATCATATACAATCTCTCCTGACCTCGGAGAACTGAAATTTCGCTTGTTATATGTTGACGTTGATTGATATGGTTTGTCTCGTGATCTTGGTTTTTTCCATTGATGAAAAAGTATAGCAATCTTCGAGTTGTCATCTATTGATTATTTTCCTACTTTCAATTCCATGCCTCCCAATGTATGCAGATGGAATTTGGCAATGGTGAATTAGGAACAAATTACTTATGATTATTCGGGCTTTACAGAGTAGCTGTAGAATGCGCGCGGCGAAGGGGGGCGGGGCGGGGGGCAGGACATTGTTGGCAAATTTGTAGAGAACAGAGGTCGACATCTGGCGGAATCTCATTGGAGCGTGACCCGGAAAGTCTTTCGAATGTGACACGTTTTATTTTACGCTAAATATTTGAGAATCCAAGCGCACATAGCTATCAACGTTGTAATACATAGCATAACGAGATTTTATTTCGCAATTTTTTTTTTTTTCAAAAATCATTTGACTTATTTCCAAGGCCGAGGTGACATTCTGCAACCGGATAAACAGAGACACCATTTTTTTCCTCAGTGTTACATCTAAAATCACCCAAGGACGAATGAAAGTTTGCACATGTCAAATTCACTTGGTTTTCTTGATTAATATGTACAAAAACGTAGTCGACGAAAAAAATAATTTTTTTTTATCTCTAATATATACTTATCGGTGACGCCCAGGTCTAGCTGCTTGTTTTTGCATTACGCTATTATCGATGATGAACTTGATTTGACCTTAGGAAAAAAAATTGCGACTGCGCAATGATGAGGATAGAGAGGTTGACGGGTATGTGTTTTGGCAGAAGGGGGGGGGGGGGGGAGAAGAAGTGGGGGGCGGGGGAGAAGGAGAAGAAAAGGAAGGGATCAGGAGAAAGCTAAGCAGAATAAAAATAAATTATTGAGACAACAATGTTTTATCTAATACGAGTGGTTATTCATCACAGTCCATAGTGCAAGCTACTTTTCTGTTTATCTTATAAAAGAACCTTGACGAAATATTGATCGGATCAATGCCAATCGCGCTCACCACTTTCGCCAGAAACCAAAGTGTACTCTTCAATTTTTCTCGCTTGATACAATTCCAAATATGTCATGTACGCGTTACTTTTTAGCATTTAAAGTGGTCTACATTTCTTATGAGAGCCAAAAATACATTAGGCAATTTTATTTTTCGAATTAATCAACAAGTTTCATTGTTTGCTCAATTACTTAGAATATGTCCAATCAATTGCATCGACAATAAACACCTATGATTTTTCATTAGATTATCAGTCGGTAAGTGGGCAGCCTGTTCTTGACAATTTTATCGACGGTTAGCCTTCACCTACAATCCTAAATTCTCGACACAGTTCACGAGGCATTACTTATTCAGATTCAAGCGTTGAAAATCCCACTCGTTCTTTAATTTTACCGTCTATTTTTAATGCTATATAATGGTTTTATATCGATTTATTGGACCGACTCAATTGAAATTACAAATTCATCAGCGTAGTTCCATTTTGACTCCAGAGATAGCTTTTGCGCGATCAATCTAGTTCTCTACCTCAGACAATTTTTTTTTATCATCACCCAGTTGGTCTCCCATTGGAAAGCGCGAGTTGGCCTATTGATCGTCTACTGCGAGGCTGAGAAACGCGCTTAGAGTCAACATCAGTCATAATACGCTTCCACGACGGGGGTTATTAAGAATAATACGCGTCGTATCCTCATACTCCCCTTCCCTCCCCCGCCAGCCCACCTTTTTTTTAGTACCCTACTGGGTTCGTCGTTCGTCTTCCCTTTGGGGGCTCCCTTTAACTCATCGCGAGTGGGAGTTAGCGTGGGGTTGCGTTGCCAGGGTAACCAGCCGGGTAAAATCCCGCAAAGAACTATCGCCACGGCGTGGCGGGTTTTCCCCCGCTGTATTGACATCCCATCTGCACAGGCGTTATACAGCCTTTTATGAGGCAGTGGATAGTGAACCATTCCCCTCTTGTCATCGGTTTCTCTGCCACTCCCTGAGATTCCTCTCATTTCACATTTTTTCCCATCCCTTCCTTCGGTTTTTTTATCGTGAGAACAGCCCCACGCGGGCCCCCTTGGTCTGATCTCAGGTCTGCGGCTCCAGTCTCTGTTTACGTCTCGGAGGCGATCGCCCTCCCCTGCCCCTCCTCCTCCTCCGAGCATAATGAAAAACCAATGCACGATATTAAAATGATATTATCCCTGTTGATTTATTTTTATTGAGAGAAAACAATGATTAAACTAATTATTCGCATGCCTGAGTTAGCGAGGATAGGTTTTTTGGACTCAGCCCCCTCTCCTCTTTGGTTGCAGACCGGGAGGACGGGGGCTGGCCATCAAACATCACAACAAGCACGTGCGAAAGACAGCGTGATTACAATGGAGCTAATCACAGTAATACATTACCAAGGGTTAATCAGGATTTACCAATAATCGATCTGCTTGATGATGTTGATGATCAGATTGAATTCAAATCGGAGCCATTGTCACCGAAGATAGATGCACTGTCCTGTTTGTTATCAGAAGAGACAAATCTCACCAAGGAGTGTACAACTTTGATAAATACTTATGAGTGCCAACAGAATGAGGACATAAGAGAATCGGATAATGGAAGAAATGAACAGGATATGAGACAACGTCTTGGTACTTACTGCACATTCTGCCACAAATCATTTTCGCGGGCTTGGTCATTACAGAGACATCTGGCAGATACACATTTTTATGTGCCCCAGTCACTAGCATGTGATCAGTGCGGCAGAAGCTACAAGTCTAGGAATAGCCTTATCAGTCATAAGAGCCAGTATCATGCGAAGAAGGAGAGAAAAGATCATGAGACTAATTACTTGCATGAACTCACTTATTAGAGAATGAGGTCACTATTATCGGAGGAAAAAGAGCCTCAAGTATTATGGAAGACGTGGAAACCCCTATTTCAATGATAAATCTTGGATGATAATTCATTGATCAAGCTTTAACAAACTTGAATTATTATCTCTTCTGTCATCTCAACCAAGAACTTGTGTTCATCAAAAGACTTTTGCAGATATGTCTGTTCTGTTCTCTTCTCTAATTTGCGTTAAAACAAACTTGTGTTATCCCCGTTGTGCTTCGCTGAGTACAAAAATGATAGTTACTCATGTACTGTATTAATCAAAGTCGCTTGATATTGCATTCAAAAGAAATTCTTATCATTTGTTGTTGAAATTAATACGAATAACCATTTCATGTAAGAACTACTAATGTATCAGTAATTTCATGTGTCGATATTTAGCAGCGACAATAAAAAAAAAACTGCGTATTTGAAGAAATGTTATCGTGCGAAACTCACGTGAGTGCCAGCGTTTATTTCGTTTAATATATTACCGATCCAATACGCTCTAGCATCACAAATATATAGGCTTATTTATTTCGTTCCTTGAAATGTCGTTAAAATCGCTATAATTCGAGTGCCGATATTACGCTTCATCGCATCAATATCATCAACAAATGTCATATCTGTATATAAGTAAATTCTCTATCCACATTTACTTATTTTATTTAATTATTAAGTTCTAAACACCTATTTCTCGCTGTAAATAATCATGCATTAAATACATTTGGTGGAGTCCATTTGGTGTTCTGATATCCACTAACGATTCCCATTACTCTCAATAGCAAATAGCTGGATTTTTCTCCTTGGATTGCTTGCACATCTTTTACTATTGCGCTACAATGAATTTTATAAAACAACGATGATGAAAAAATAATGTTCATCAGTTATTCTACAGTAACAGAACTCATTTTTTCAATTGTTCAATATCGAATGAATATTTCACAAACCCGATGAGACTTCCATTTATAAAATCATCAATTATATTCGAGTATCATGTAGTATTAATGTTTTCATTTGAAAATTATCGATTTATTTAAAATCCGACGTGGAAAGTTATCAATTATAAAATACATTCACTCATTTATGTGGTTTCATATTGTATCAAAAAAATTATTTTTTCTCATTGGATTTCTGGAAATATCAATTCGATGGTGGATGAGCGATGAATTTCATGATAGAATAATCAACGACATTCGAATGGAGAACAATCCAAATGTAAATTGCAAAAGCTGATTGAGTCCCAGATGAACCAAAAAAAAAAAAACAAGAGCGAAAACGAAAACTTTTTTTCGAGCACGGCTTTATTGGGGTGATGGGTGTGGCAAACACATTGAAAAATTAAAAAAAGGTCAATAAATGAAAATAATTGAGAGACACGAACAATGTAGTAGACGCGAGGCAGATGCCCTTTTTTGCGTAAAAACAAAGCAATGACTAAAAATCAAATAGAAATTGAAATGTGACGAATTCCGAGGAGGAGAAGCCTCAGAGAAACTTAATAAAAAAAATCAAGCAAAGTAAAATCAAAAGTGATGAAAAAAATGAAAAACAAAAAAACACAAAGTAACAATGTGTCTGGTTCTGCCGCCAGGTCTGTTGGCCGGCAGCAGCGCGACCGATGAGTTTCGATGTGAGCCTTGCAACAAAAACCTGACCTCACTAACGCGGTTGAAGCGGCACATACAGAACGTACACACCCGGCCGAGCAAGGAGCCAATCTGTAACATCTGCAAGAGGGTTTACTCCAGTCTCAACAGTCTGAGGAATCATAAGAGCATCTATCATCGCCAACATGGAAAGATGGAGCAGCAGCGCAAAGAGGAGGAGCAGCTCAAGCGTGATAGAGAATTGCAGGAGCAACTCTATGTACAGCAACAACAACAGCATCAAGATTACCCGCGTATCGGCTGAAATGACATGAATAACTAGAGATTTTTTGAGTTTAATTCATTAAAAAATACCATATTAGTGCCTTTTCGGACTTGAAATCTTAAATCTGATTTCCCACCATTGTGAATTGTGTTTCTTAGATAGGGAGTTATTGCAATTGAAAAATGTGGTGATAGAGTTTTTAAACGATCATATGATTGATATATGAGTTACGTTATTTATAGTAAGAGAAAAAAAAAGTTACCGAGATGAAGCGTAATTCACGCGATGAAGCATTATTTTTTAGTTACGTATGTATTAAATTGAATTAATTACGTATAATTGTGACTTGCTAAGTGGCAATAGGAGTCGGCAACGAGTACGCAGATAATGGGCATAATGGTTTGTTGTAATTCGGCGAGGTCTATTTTTATATTTTGTTTCTAATTCTTTAATGTGGAGTTTGATGTTTTTATGCTCATTGTGGCAAAGTTGGAGATGATTTTTTTTTCATTCAGATCTCGATTAATGCCAGCCTCATTCCAAAGCGACTAAAACGAATTATAGGGTTTTTTTTCTCATAGATTGTATACTACATAATGTACCTACGTGACTGAAAGAGATACTACGATCACTGGAATTGCAGTGTCACGACAGTTCTACATTCAATATGACGATTCATCCAACTTGTTTCTTTTTCTTTAAATAATCAATTACAGTTAATAGTCTTCAATGGTCCTAGTATCACGTGTCATGTCAACACGAGGCTTCATATAAATTCGTTATTTTCGACTCAACTTCTTGCATTGTTCACAACCAACAAAATGTATTCTAATTAGTAATTATTTTTCAATTTCATTGATTTCAATCAGAGTAACGGATACTTAATTTATTTAAATATTAATATAAGTTATATTGAAATCTGTTGAAGATGTAAAAAAATTGTCAAATTTTCGTCATCAGAATGTTTTATGATTCGTAAAGCACATAAACAAAAGATGAGGGCCGGAAAATGTATAGTTGTGAGATTTCTTATCGATCGCACGTATAAAATAAGTTCTCAAAGTATCTGACACTCGCTCTCTTTACCTTTCTCACTCCAATGAAACTGTATACTAGGGGTTTTGCAGGGGAAAGCAAACTTTGAGTTTTTCGACCCCTAAATAAAAAAAAAACGCAAGTGGAAATAGGAGTTTTTCCTCTAGTAGTAAATACGATATTTTTAAAGCCCAGTTGTGATATTTATTTTTCCCTCTGAAAACTGTTCAAATATTTATTTATCCGAAAAAGTTTTCTCACGTTAGTAGTAGTAGCGTCTTATATCATCTGGATTGATGCACGCGCATGTTTTTATTTACCTCTGTAACTCTTTAACATGCATTATACATTTGCTTTATTCGGAGGGAGGCTAACGTTCGCGTGCCACGAGTTTACAGTGATTGTTATTTACATTTGCCCATCATTATTATTATTTTTGAGAAAGGTAAATTGTGATAGGCGATCGTTTTCATGAGATACTTGAAATCTTGTCTTGAGAATCATAATAATAAAAAATACAAAGCAACAAAATGTAGAATTACAATTTCCTTCGACGAGATGTCTTATGCTGATATTATAAATCACCCTGGTACCATTCCCGGACGATTTTTAGATATAATATTTATCATTGAAAAATCGTCGGGATCGGTTTATATATGCAGTCGCAGTGCGAACGCAGTTTATAAAGATTAAGTGTAAATTATTACTTTTTCCTTATTTCCCTGTTTGTTCAAAGGAAAATTCGCACAGAGTATGAATTATAGTACATATACTTGTTCGTTTTCAACACCCCGCCGTGTAAATAGAATACTTTTTATACCTGAGTTTGTAAGACGTAATATATTTTCTATCGATAGATTAATATAACAAAAGAATCGTTTTGAAGATGGAAGATTGCATTTATTTTGTTTTGAGTGGGTCCAGGGTTATTGCATTCTTATCATTGTATTCACGCACGTTGTTTGTCATTATTTATGAATAAACATTTTATTTCTTTCGTAACTAAAGATTTTTTCTTTCATTTGATTTACTAGACTGCGGGAGTTTCTTTCCAATTTAAACTTGAATCGTGTTTTGCAATCTCAAAGTTATTCTTTTATCATTATTGCACTCGATCACGGTATTAGAGTGTTGTCAAGATAAGTCTACGGGTTTGGTGACGTTAAGATTTCTAGATAATTACGCTTAAGTTTTCCTCGTTAGACTCATCCACACACGGGCAGACATTGAAAATGGTATGTTGAAAGACAACTTCATTATTCGTATTTGAAGAACAAAAAAAAATGCTTTCCTGTTGATTATAAATTTTAATTCTAATACCCCGTTGTTGCCTGAATTGCTCGAAACTGATTAAATAATGATTTGAAGTATGATGTAGAGAAGGAATATCGAAAGATTTTCTTCTGACTTGGATTGAGCAATCCACGACAGCAGAACAGGGTTAATAAAATAATTACCATGTGTCACATTAAGATTCCCACTTATTCACAAAAAAAACCTCGAGTGTGATTGGTTATCGCTGACACGAGTCACATTACCATGATCAATGACAAACCAGAGCCCCCCGAGCCTTTTCTTTTATTTTGTAACAAACCAATAAATAATTCTCAGCACACTTTGATAAACGAATACACCGCTTCGAGTGTCAGCTGAGCCGATGTCACCCAAGTTCTTTCTTTTCATTATTCAATACAAAAAGTATGAAGTAGTAGCGCAATTTCCCTCTAATGAAAGTACCAAAAGTGTAAAGAAAGATGATAACAAATCCCAATGAAACCCAATGAAAGCCCCGAACTCATGAATTTTTCACCCCTCAGAACAATACAAAAAAACTCCCCACCTGCCCACCCCTTTACCACCCCCCAGAAGACCTGTATAGAAATTACTAGCATCGTTACTAATGTGTCCACAATATTAATGGCAGTCGTATCTTTGTTCTTGTTTGTTCCCGGTCCCGCTCGCTCGGCTATACGTGCTCTGGTTCGTCATTGTTCTGTGTGTACCTACTACTACCTTCACGAACGGATTTACGCTGGGGGTCCATCCACACGTGGCTCTCTATCTGTGTGTACCACCTCCTCCACGTCAATTGGTTCGTAAACGGCTACATTTTTTTGTTTTTCTAATTGGGATCAATATTAACGGTGCTTGGTTTTTAATTTAATTGCTTGACAAAATTATACATTATGTATATGAATGATGAAACAAAACGAATCAATAACGCAATGATTTGATAACGCTGCAATTTGAATTGTCTCACATCATCTGAATGTAATTGAAAAAAAAATCTATCGATAAATTGATTGAAAACGCGAAGGTCCACCGTCGGCGATTCTCGCGATGCGTTTGTCCCATCCGATTCACAACAGTCTATTGCCACCAGGGATATGTTACACTTGTGACGTTTGCGGAAAGACACTGTCAACAAAGCTAACGCTAAAGCGCCACAAAGAGCAGCAACACTTTCAGCCCCTCAACAGCGCACTGTGCGTCATGTGTAACAAAGTGTTCCGAACGCTCAACAGTCTCAACAATCACAAGAGCATTTATCATCGTAGGCAAAAATAGAGTTTGCCAATGGGGCGACGGGAGTACACAAGACGTCGATAGTGTAACGGCAAAGACATCAGGAAAATTGTAAAAGGTTGAAAACAGGAGACCAAGAGAAGTGATAAGAGAGGATAATTGAATCGAACTGAGATATGGGAAAGGAAAGAATCGATCAGATTTTAATGAAGTGCTTCCACGAGTGTTAACCAGTTCAAATGAATAATATGAATGAATGTGGGAGCTGGAAAGATTCACTACTCTTCATCATCGAAGTTGCCAAAAAAAAAATGATTACAGTTTTATCGACTGACATACATTCCTCTGCCCCGTGATTGAGAGAGAGTTTTGAGATATTAAAAATAGAGAGTGTCGGCGTGACGCTTGCGTTCGTAATGTAGTATATCGACGTGGTCCCGACGCGGTTTTACGGACTCTGTTAGTTAGGATTTGTTGAACGGTAAAAGATGAAATGAAAATAGTAACTTCCAGGTGTCGAAGACGCCATCGTCCAGCATTTAAATTTAGGAAGAGACATAAAAATGTTGAAAAAAAGACTGTGTGCGATGAAAAAAATTGATGACCTACAAGACTCGAGATTTTTAATTGTTCCCAAAACTTAAAGTATAGAAGATGAGAGACAAAAAAACGAAACTTATTAAATTGAAATGATGAAATTTCATTTGAGCAACTGTGAAGTGCATGAGCCGGCTCAAGTGACGGAGGAGTAGAAATTTTTTGCGATAGACTTCACAATTCATTTATTATTGGAGATGCAATGAAATAATATATATTTTATTTTAATATATTCCATTCCAAGGCGCAAGAGAGTATGCTTTAATACAAAACAGAACGGGGTACCTTGTTTCGTACAAGTGAATTTAATACTTGTTTATCTTTTTTGCGTCCCGAGGAACTTTAAGTGAAGTACCTTGAGACCCTCTATTAATGTTTTATACGAAAACTTCCCAAATTTTAATTTTAATGATACGAAATTAGAGTTACGTGTTGTTATTGCGCCGCCCAAATATTTTCGAAATTTACCAGGATGGAATTTAAGGATATGAGTGAAATGGTGAAATGTTATGGTTCGAATATTACATTGTGATTGTTGTTGCTAGTTTTACCTCATATTGAATTATGACTTTTCTTTTACGGTACTAATGAAAAAAAAGACATTTCGGTAGTTGTTGAACGCTAGATCAGTCACAAAAAATGGTTTGGCAGCCCGGGATTTCGTCTTTCGCCGGTAATTTTATTCGTGCAAAATCCGACGCACTTTTATTGAAATAGAGCAGACATTTTGCATAAAAAATATTGGTGTCATCGAGAGAACAAAAATAGATGAAAAATAAATTCGAATGATTTGATAATAAATTCTAAACAGATATTTTTACATTACATTTGAAAATAAAAAAAATCATAATTGAGAGGGGGTAGATATGTTACTATGACGAAAACATTCCATTATTCATTATTTCTAGGAAATAAATGTCTACCCGGTGATATTCACCGAACTTGCATCGATCGTAATTTGAACTGATAAAATGAAATATTGAAGAATTTCTTTCATTATAACGATGTATTTTTTCTCTTAAAGTTCTTCGGAATATATTTTTGTTTGGATTTAACGAGAAAACCATATTTTAGCTCATTCGAGTTTGTATCGTTACCATTTGTAACATAAATTGATTTCCGTTGAATTCATAGAATTTTATCCAACAACACAGTGATGTCATTTTGAGTCAAAATATAGAGAAAAATTGAATA
The DNA here is from genome assembly GCA_030522865.1 of Psyttalia lounsburyi. Lineage (NCBI taxonomy): Eukaryota > Metazoa > Arthropoda > Insecta > Hymenoptera > Braconidae > Psyttalia > Psyttalia lounsburyi. The sequence goes on along the minus strand of JAPYZN010000527.1, from coordinate 6,176 downwards.
ATTTAGAAAAATTAACTGTAAAGTCAACACTAAATTTCGCAGCTTATGTAGTGTCTCAATAGGTTTATATTCAACCAATTTTCAGATATTATGTATCTGTTACGTTTCACCACTTCATTTTTGAAAAGCATTAAACGGGAAAACAAATTACAGATCAGTCCATTACATAAACAGAAAACTTTCATAAGAGCAGAGAGAACTGAAAGAACCGAATGAAATAGCCGCAAAGTACATATAGTCGAACATTATATATTTTAGTAGAGCATTTCATAAGAAAACAAATATATATTCTTCAAAGCCTTCTTGATAGATAGCTCCATCTCACTTTTGCACTTCAGTTCATTCAAAAATGTATTTATCATCTCTATAGACAACCGTCAACCCACCTGCCCCACAAACTGAAATCATTCATAAAGAATTAACTAGATATCAATCAAGGAAGCTTTGATCAAACCGGAAGGATAAAACATTGAAACAAGCCTAGACTAAATGGTCTTATCGACTAATCTTAGTGAGTTTGATGTGACAGACCCCACACAAAACCGACACAAATCCCATATGATATATATTATATTTTACAGCAGGAAACACATAACCAATATTTGTGCATGAATATATCTTCAATCTACTCTTTCAATTACACAAAACAAATGAAATGAATGGTTCACGTATACCACCCACAAAAGCGTATGAAACACGTTTATTTAATTGAATAGGTTAATGAAAAAGTACGATAGATTAATTTTAACTTTATGTCAAATTGAATTCAATGAGAGACGAAGGAAAATGATGGAAAAATCATAATTGAATAAATATGATTGAATTGTTACGAGAACACTCGGGAGCGAAAATTGAAGAACGAAGCTTTAAATTAACGAGAATTACTGAAATATACAGTTTTATAGTAGTCAAGACAGAAAGAACTGATATTGATAATATTTAAACGTAGGATTTATTTGCGAGATGGAAAAATAATTAACAAAAAAAGGTAATAAATTGACACTTGTGACTACTGTAAAAATGGCCAAATACGCGGATTATTTGTTGACCCACGGCGAGTGTGGGGCGGCATACTATTGAAAATAATAAATTATTAATGAAAAATGAAAAATGATAAAAGAAACAAAAAGTTAAATTTAATATAAATTGATTGAATATTTAATTGCATATTGAGTATATATTCGTAGAGATTTATTTGAATTCTTTATTATTAGTTTTTTTCTTCTCTTCTCCTTTATTCTCGTTATGATTTTTTTTTTGTTGAGCGAAAACCAATATAACCTGCCGCGATTAAAACGTATACAACAAAAATTATCCCTTCGTTAATTGTCAGTTATGAGGTTCCGGTTTGCATTTACATCGTTGACCCTAAAATTATCTCGTGCCAGAGAGAGAGAGAGAGAGAACGATAATAGCAAATTGATTTTTTATTAGTGTAATAATGCCCCCAATAACCGATGACGTTAAATGGTTTTTGTTATGCGAACATGGAAAAAAAGACTGAATCAGGAATTGAATGTTAAAACTGGTGCGAGAAAGTGAAAAAAATAGAGAGAAAACAAATTCTATGCGACACATTATTTAATTACGTGTCCGTGACTGAATTGAATGAAATCATCTTGTTTTTTCTAAAATTAGTCGACTTTTTTTGTTTTATTGGACTGATTTTGTTTTCTATATTTGACTGATGTTACCAAACTGTTGATTGAAAAAAGTACCTAATGATTAAGTTAAAAACGAAAAAAAACATGGAACGTTAAAAAATAATGCATTTTGCCCGTGCAATTGTATTAGAGAAAAACTAAAGATGAGAGGATGATGCTAACGAAAAATAAAACTGTGAATGAGGAAGGTCTGCGAGATGATCGACAACAGTGACACACGAACCATTTACAAACAAATAGCAAAATCAAGGGACTAGAAAAATAGAAAATCGCTGCCGCAATTTTTGAAAGGAAAAAAAGTGAACCCATTACGAGCTGAATCACGTGATTATTTTTTTTCGCTTCTCGTTTGCGATGAGACAAATGGTCAAGGATCATAGACACATACACACACCGCTTTGTTTTTTTTTATTCACTTAATAATCAATAAACTATGTAATAGTAATAATAGATATACAGGCAAACATGAACAAAAATACAAACAATAATTGCACAATTTTTTTTACTACTTTTCACAATAGCTTAAAGTACTATACAATATAGATTTTGCTTTACTTAGTAATGCTACTTGTCCCTCCATAAAAAAAATTTCGACAAAAAGAATAAAAGGGAAATTTATTGAGCAGATGAAAGAACGTTAGTACTTGCGCGATATGAAAGATTTATTGATGCGAAATTGATATTGAAAAAAAAAACTATTGACTTTAAAATGAGTGATTATTCGTGGAAAAGTAACAAGAGCACGAGGAATAATAGATTATCCGAAAACAAAGAACATGAAATTCTAGAAAATGATAAATACAAAATTTCGTTCACTCGCGCGTATGAAAATGTGTAACTGAAAAAAAATGTGGTTACGTTATCTTGCTTACTTATTATTTTGTTATCTGCCAAGGTGTTCTGGTTTATAGTATATATTTATTATTGATTATTATCATTTTTAAGCTATGTCAAATGCATTTTAATATATTTTCATTTTTTATATAATGCAGAAAATGTACTGTTTGGTTTAGTAATTCCGTTGTTTTTATTATTTCGTTTTTCCAATTTGTGCGAAATGAAAAAAACCTATCACATCCTCTTGCTATATAACGAGAAACGTCATATGAATTTAATTACTTTAGTCGTTCTGTTTAATTCCTTCATGGGAAGAAAAAGTTAAAAAAATAGTAGAATGACCAATAAAACTTGAATTTTACAAAAAAAAACAATATTTTCAGCTGCAATAAAGAAAAGGTAAGTTTGCCTTAATTGTACCAACTGGTATCATTGTCAATGTCTTTTGTCCTTGCAACAACAGCCATAAACTCCTAACGATACACAATGTGTCATGAAATTTGCGTCTTTTCAATTAAAAACAAGAAGGAGAGCAAAGTCAAGCAAAAAAAGGAAGAAAGCTGGTCATCGCAGTGCAATAGCGAAGAATGTTTTCTTCGAGTCATAAAAAATTGTAGTTTGTGTGTTTTTAATGATCATGCTATACATCACATTGAACAGCGAAGATACCTTCTCCTCCTCAATACCATCAACCGCATACAATTATTTCTTTTCTCTATTATTTAGCATAAAAAAGGACACATTGACGAGTATTCGTCACAATAAACAATGAGATCATCTCTCTCTGTCCCAATGAAAGGAAAAAATACATTTCTCCTATACATAATGTGTCATATGAATTAATGAAGAGAAATTTTCCGTGTAATTGCAAAGATCCCAGACATTAAAAGCATTAAAAAGCGATACATGCTGTTAAACTCCAGTTGCATGCTTTAAGTGTCACCTCGAATGCTCAGTGTTTATCCTCCGTCTTTTGTCAGGCCTCTCTCTCTCTTTCTCTCTCTCTCTCTCTCTCTTTCTTTTTCTCTTTCTCTCTTCACCATCTTTCCGAAACCATCGTAAGAAATAATTATTTATTTCTCTTAATGATACTTGCCCAGGTATCATTCATATCGCATATCTCAATATTCTTTTTCATTTACGTTCACCAACACAATGTACATTTTATTTTGTTCTTAGGATTTTCATTGAGTTTAAATATATCCATCCGCCACAACATCCCTCTCCCTCGCTGTTTCTTTCACTCCTCCCTTTCCCTCTAGCCATCCACCTATACACTGCCAACTGCAGTTTCTTTTGCCTGAAGTTTAATGAGACACAACTCTTGGGAAATTGGATAAAGAGCAATTTTCAAATGAAAATGAATGGTCTCGCCTGGCGCTCTCAACAACCCCCAAACTCCACCCACCGTTATACATTCTTTTCTCCACCCTTCACAATATATACGCGTTTGAATTTATAATATTGTATACAAGAAATACGATGGATGAGTTCTTCTTCTTAACATCTTCACTTCGTAATTCAATTTTAATAAATCGGAGCGTCCCTACTTATTGAAAATACTCTGAGACGAGACAACTTTTAACTCAATTTCATTTCATTTTTTCCCCCTCCTTTCAAATAATTTTTATTTCAATTTCACTTTATTATTCTTTTAGAGGATTAGAGGATGAGAAAATGTTTTTAGCGATAAGGGCCGAGCGACAGGTAGAGGAGGGGAGGGTAAGCGAATGCAAAAAAATGATAAATGCAAAGATATAATATTTGTCAAGAAGTAAAGAGTAATATCGAAGTAGAATGAAACGAGGAATTTCAATGAGAAGTGAACGAAAAAGAAAAAGAAAAGTGTCAGACTTGGTGGTAGGTAAGTGTGGGGTGGCTGCATGAGGTGCATTGTTGTTGTTTCAGTGCTCGCCTCCATGCCAGGGCTGACCTTGAACTCGCTGAATACACCATCTCCAAAGAAGCTGTTTACCTGTCAATTGTGTGGCAAGGTACTATGCAGCAAAGCATCCCTAAAGCGTCACGTGGCCGACAAGCATGCCGAACGACAGGAGGAGTACAGATGCGTCATCTGCGAGCGGGTTTACTGCTCACGTAACTCACTGATGACACATATCTATACCTATCATAAGAGCAGACCTGGCGACATTGACATTAAGTTCTTTTGAAGGTTTAGATAAGGTAGGGGTCACTCACAGAAAAAAAAACGACAAAAAATAACAGCAAAAGAATTGATCGGTTTTGATTATGCTCTTCAAGTTGTATTTTATAGATTTTTTTCCTTTATTCCTCATTTGCTTTCAATTTTTGTTTCCAATTTCATTTTAATTCTTCACTTCTCTCGCCGTCTCTCTCTCTCTCTCCCTCTCTTTCTCTCTCTCTCTACAGAAAAGTGCATGCTCGACTAACTCTCGGATCCCACACTATTTCTGATGGTTTACTTTATTTTATTCGCCATTCTTTCACTCTTCCGTTTTATTACACAAAACATTTACCCCACTTTCTCCGACTAGATTTGGCCTTACTTCTTGATGCATGAACGGGTTATTGAAATGAAAATGTTCACCGAAGTAAACTTGTCTATCTGAATTTTCATGAATTATTCAATGTAACTTGAATGACGTCTGAATCGAAATTGCTCCTGGGTGAATGAAAAGCTTCCAATTGTTATTTATACGACTGCGATGAAAATCGATGATTCTTATTGTCGTAATAAAATGAATGGAATTGATGAGAATGATAATAAAATTAGGGGCCATTAACAAAAACAGAGTTAACCTTTGTTTATGGATTACTATTAATGCTTCAGACTACCTACCCTGAGTACTAACCCAACATATCCCTATCTGCCTGGTTCATTTTACACTGTGTTTATTTCATTTTTTGCCTACTGTCTATTTCCTCTTTTAGTCTTCATTTGGATTATCTTTTTTTTTTATTCACCAGTGCTTTTGATGTTCGATGTTGTCTGCATGCCTCATGAACACTCAGTCACGCATAAAATATACCTTTCAGCACGCGTTGGGTATCACCCCACCAGGATAATCGAGTGTAAAAATCAGTGTGTCTATTTGCTCAAGTAGAATATTTATTTAATGTTCTATCAGCAGTCATGCATGATGGAAATATATAAGGATGAAATAATTGCATGACTTCTTTCTCACCTGTTCGCTCTACCCCTCTGTCATGGAAAATATTCTTTATTATTTTTTATTTACTGTGAATATCTTTGATGCATGTCTAATCTATTTATAATTCAAATTTTTTTATTTTTTAAGTAGCACTTTTGCATATTGAGTAAGACAAATAATATAAAGATATCAGTCTTTATTATTAAAAATTGGTTCATTGACTTAATAATTCTGAAAAATGAGCTACACTTTTTTGCCACTATCTCAGAAATCATCAGATTGGGTAAGAAATGTTGAGATATTTTGGTAAGAACGATTTCGAGGGCTGTAGAAACCGTTTATCGACCAATTTTTCAAAATTCAGTAGTTTTTTAGATATCCAAATTATAACCGTCTTCCTTCTGAACTTTTCTCCTGTCAATTGAAGGTATTTTCCGTAAATTATTTAAAATTAGTAGTTGATTTAATAGTCAATGAGAGAAATGGGATCAGAAACTTGTTCGACGGTAATTGCATTTGCATTGACAGTGTTTAGTATATT
>JAPYZN010000525.1:0-27534 GCA_030522865.1 Psyttalia lounsburyi | reverse complement strand
GAGTGATGTATAAAATTTTTCGTCTCTGGCCCCGAAAACCGCGATCTAACCGAACGGAGTGAGGTTAGAATCGCGGTTTATCGTGCGCCAGGGACGAAAAGTAATTTTTCAGTCACTCGACGCGAACCGGAGATGATAAATTTTGTTCATAACTTGTAAAAAAAGTGGTTTTTGACTCGTGGGATTATATCACTCGCCTTCGGCTCGTGTTATAAACTTCCCACTCGCCAAAAACTATTTTTTTTTCACTTGTTACGAAATATACTATTCCGACACAGCGTGATGAAAAATAAGTAGGAAAACTTGAGGAATATAAAAAAAATTGAAATATGTCCTCATCTGCCGGGAAAAAATACCTTATTTTGATTTTGTCATTATTTATATTTTTCAGTTGATTTCTTTTTTCTTTGCATCGAAAAAATTCAACAATAAAACTTGCGAAATTCCAAAGTCTCTGGATGTTTTTTGTAGATATCTGTCTCGAATTTTTCATTCTCGTATGCCTATGATTTTTTTCTTGATGGTAATACGCGAAAATGGTTAAATAAAATTGTCGTGCCATTAGGGTTTCCCCCCGATTGACTTTCGTCCATTTTTTCAGTACCACCCTTTGATTTCAGTTAGCGTTTCGCTTACAATTCACCCTCCATTTGTGCCTTGCCAGCCCACCCCCTGACACAGTGTCACGAAAAATAATCTCTCGTTTCCACTGGGCCCTCGACGGACGTCAAAATATGACAGTTCTCCCCGGGTCACCACTTCACGCTACAAGGCACATATTCTATAGTGATTATATTTTTCGGGGATTTTCAAAATTAACGTCTCAACTCTGATTAAGGTAGTTGAACATTCAGAGAATACAATTCTTGAATTTTTTTTCATGAGTAATCGAATTGCTGAGATTATTCTGGGGAATATCATTTGGCTCACCGGATTCAATTATCAATCCATCAAGAGTAATTTCTTATACATGATAAGATTGCCGATGGAAGGATTCTATTAATAAAAAGACATTTCAGGATTTTCATTCGATGGCAAAATTGTGATATTGGAAATTACAGTTCACAGGGATTATTTTATTTTAACATGTTGGAATAATCGAAGTAAATTGTGAGATACTTTTAATTTGGAATTCAATTTTCATTTCTCAAGAAACTTACATAAAAATAAATGTCTATTATCTGTTCAATATTTTCTATTGAACATTTCTCTAGAAATAACCGAAAATTAATAGAATGATCAATACAAAGCCAAAAAAATCTAGCAAATTTACTAGGCTTTTCTATTATTTTGTTTTGTGCTTGTTAAATAAATAACTTCTAATTTTGTTTAGAAAAACTGCATAAAATTATATTTTGCTCTCTAAGTTATTCGATTGACATATCGTCTACAGAATTTTCTGAGTTACTTTACGTTTCAAAATTTTCCAAATTTCAACTGAAAAAATCTCTATAGAAAATATGTCAATAGAATTAGATGTATAGAATAATATAATTCTGTTGATTTTTCTACTAAATATTCTTCATTACACATTTCAATAGAAACTGCCAAAATACTCATAGAAATTCAATCGAATTGTTTAGGGAAGTCCCAAGATTTTCTATTAATTTTTTTCGTGCAAGTGGTGTAATAACAAACGGTCGACTTTTCAACTGAGGAAAGTAATGAAGCTCCCAGTGTAAACTGCAGTGAACTACTGCCTTGAGAGAGGAAAGCTGCATTGCCGATAGAAGTTCACCGGGTGTGAATCATAAAAATATTTTAAATATTGTCAATATTTTCCGTGTCTATTATTTTTTGCAAATATTATCAAATTTAAATCCAAATTTTCCGATGAACATATTATCACGTATTGACTTGAGAAGATAAAAATCTCATTCATCTCTTCTTCATATGTAATAGGGAAACGATCAATAAAACAGCAGATTAAAAAATATTTACCCTCGGTTTTATTTTGCTCGACTTGAGCGCGGAAAATTTTCAATGGAACTCGTCATGCTCAATATATGTCCTTGCAAATAAATATTGTTATGAAAATCCTACGCTTTGCTTTCTCCTGAACTCCGCAATAAATCGAATTAAGAACTTTTATCTGTCGAATTCCATATGTACAAATATTGTTACGAGGAAAAAATTAATCCTTGTCGAATAAACTGGGGCAGATATAAGAGATTGCTCCTATAAAAACGGTCGTCTTCTGCGCTCATTACGCATTTCAAAACAAATCAAGTTCGTTTTTCCAACGAGAAGTCCAGAAATAAGGTCTAAACGTCATGAAGTTCCTTTCGATTTTCGTAGTCATTGCAATGCTGGCAGTTGCCGTTAGCGGGCAATGCAGAGGGCGAGGAGTTCGAGTAAGTTGATGCAATTTTATATTTAATTAATTTGATTTAAAGAATCAAAAAATCACAAAAATCTATTCCAATTTCTGCCAAGATTGTATTTTATCTTGTTTTCAATTTTCGTTAGACCATTCAACAATTTTCGATTGGGCGACAATGAACAATTTTGTACCAGTGAATTAATAATTCCAAAGACAATTCTTAATTACAAATTTTGTCATAATATCTATGTCATTTCAGTGCATCAGGGACAGTCAGTGTTGTTCCGGTCTTTGTCGTCGCGCAAGCTGTGCCTGTGAGTAAAATTATTTTGCAATAACGAATCTTATTACTCAATTGGTTTAATTCCCCATTGTTCTTCTCCAGAGGTGAAAAAACTTCCAGACAACAGGGCTAGGACTGATTTTCCAAATGAATTCGATACGACTGCAATACTTGATAATAGCTTCTTCCAATATTTGTACTCAACTGTAATTACTTTACACGATTAAAAAATAGACATTTAGGCTGTATTACAAATGTATTTTATCTAAATCTATACTCCCTCTTCACATGTTTCAATAACTTCCTCGAGCAACAGCTTCATAAAATAATTAACAAATTGAAACAACTAAATAATTAACTAATTCATGAAGCACATTGTTTGTTGATACAAGAGTAGGAACAGCCGTGACGATTTTTGGAGCAGTGCAATCATAAAAAATACGTTTAAAATTTGGAGCGAATAATTGCCTTGCCCATATATTTCAATGGCGAAACGATAAAACGGTACAAAGTAGATGTTTATAACACTTTCTCATCTCAATTGATTTCTGTACTGTCAATCGGATAATAATTTTTCCGACACATTGAGATGAAAAATTTTGACCGTAACACGTTCAAAAAATGTTTTTTGACTCGTGGGATTATACACTCGCCAAAAATCACTTTTTTGCACTCATTACGAAATATACTACGGTTTTTCAAATTAATTATCTAATTATAGCTCTTTTAAAATTTCATATATCGACTTTAATCGGTTAACCCTTCAAGTATACATTTTTTAGATTATATAAAAAGAGATGAGTTTTTGCTAATTTGATGAACTAACCCATACTCTGCAATGCCGTCCATTAACCGCCACCGTCAATACAGCAATGATCATGAAAATAAAGAGGAACTTCATGTTGCAGAGAAAAATTTTCCGCAATTTATCGGTAGCATATTTACTTTTCAAGAGTATTCGGAAATTGAAAGACATGAGTTTATATAGACATAAGTCATATATATTTGTGTAATATATATGTTATATATGTCACATATATAACAATATATATATAGACAATAAGTTTGTTGGTGTCACAGTAGTTGTCCTATCAGAATGAATTTCCTCACTGAAATCTTTGAGCATATTGGAATGAGGAAGATAAGAATTTCCTTATTGAATTATCATTCAACCCCATTCCTCGAAATCGTACACTTTCCTTCAGCTCTAGGTAATTGTGTGGTGTAGATTAAAATGTTAAATTCAAATTCGGAGAGATATGAATGTCTATTTACCACCGCTTCGAACGATAAATCAACTCCATGTAACGAGAAATTCCTGATTCTCTCCGCAAAAAGACTTCCTATCGAACATTTTCATCACGTCCAACTGGATAGTTTCACGAAATTTTCATTAAACAAACTAAACAAGAAATACTAGTAATAATAATAATAATACTGTGATGAACATTTCATTTGAGGTTTTCTTTGCAGCAAAATTATCGGAAAAGTACAAAAAAGGAAACAAGACTTTATTCTTTTTCGATAAGTATCAAAAAGCAATGCTACAATTTTATTATTTTTAGCATCAATAAATTATCAATTTTTATACATTACGTAAACGATTTAAATATCCATTCTACGACAAGCCTTCCATTTTGATTGGCTTGACATTTGGCTTCCGCAAGTGGTGATAATTCGGTAAGATTCTTATCAAAAAATCCAGCTGACCCATTTGCGGCTGAAATAAAGATATTCGTTCAATGTCTGCCTTACCCGTTACTCTAAAGTCTTCCAATATTTTTTGTTACGATTATTATTACTCACGTAAGGTTTATCATTCATTTCTCGGCGTTGACATTTGGTTCCATACACAATCGTATTTTCAGGAACTATCTCAGACTCCGAAATCGAGCAAGAAGGGCCGATTACACAGCCATTTGTGAGTTCAACTCCACGAGCGACTGTAGCTAATGAAAAAAATTGTATTTTTGGGACGCATGAATCACGAATAACGGCATCATATTGATAATAGTGGAGTAAAAATGAGGATATTTCACTTCATAGTTACTTTTTGAAGATTTATCGAAAACGAAAGGAGTTTTCGTTTTAAATCCAATGGCAATCCAAAGCCATAAAAAATCGACTCTAAGTATTTTTTTCTGGGTGTAAGTCCCGTAGTTCACGTAATAAAATTGAAAAAAATCCTGACCTGCTTGTGTTTTTCAGAATTGTACGAAAGCTACTAGATCTAATACTCTCAATCCAATCAGCTTTAATTCCTGCGAATCTCCTCATCCTCAAATTATATTGTGCGTAAAAATTGAAAAACTGAATAAAACGTGCGATACCTTTAGTCTCTAACACATTATTATCCCCAACTCTCTCAGCTTCACACGTGGAATCAGTCTCAAAGACATTGAAGTTGCCAATTGTTTGGACATGGACAGTATCACTATTCCCTCCAGGTGGTAATCTACGCAGAAGTAATAATTTACAGACACAATAAGTACAATTCTATTTCATACATCCGATTTTGTTGAGATTTTTTTTATAGAATTTCCTCAATTGCCTAAGTAAAAATAGTTAAAAGTCACAATTTGTAAATTCTTCTCGCAGTCCAAAAAGCAGTAATATTCTATATATATAATACTCCTGGTGAGTAAACAGTCCCCTATTAAAAAGCAGCTACCATTCCATTAGCCACAGACAAATTACATAGTTGGGAAATCCATATATACGTGGACAGGAAAAATAATTCCCCAACTTTGAGAAAAATCAATTTTATTTTTGTTGTAGAAAGAGTTGAACAATCATTATCTGTATCAATTTTCACTCGGGATACCACATTTACTAGTAAATCGAGAGAAAACATTAGCAACGCACAAGTAACACTACAGTGTGGTTCCCAAGTCACCAGGGACGATGGAAAGAAAAGAAAAATTGTATGGAAAAGATCTCCATAAAATAATTATATAAAAAATAGTCAAGAGAGTTTTGACAGAGGATAATTACCGATTTATTATTGAAGCCATTTCTTCTATAATATTCCCTTCTCCTATGAAAATCGGTCCAGCCTCGGCTATAATACTAGCTCGAGGATGAACCACTGTCTTGGGACCAATCGTGATGTCCCCCTTCAGGATACTTTCATCGCAAACAACGGCTCCAGCTGATATTTTCACACTAAACATAACGAATCCCTATTAGAAATTATTGGATTTGTTTGACAGTGACAGTTAACCTAATGCAAAGTCTCCAATTAGAAGCGAGAAATATTAAATTTTACTTCTGAATTATCAGAAAGAGAAATGATAAAATACTTTATTCATAGAATGATTAATTATTTACATTATTTCTTACTTGGAACGACGAGCGAGTGGCGTATTCGCCATAATTTCAGACATTATTTGTAGATTCTGGGGAGTAAATGACTTCACTTGTGACACCCAAAAGTGGCTGTCACAGTGACCAACTCGTAGGAAACATAACCTCTAGTATTTATTTACCCCAGAACGTAAGCATAAGGTCAAATGATTTTGTTTAAATTAATTCTGTGAAAATCTCGGGTGATTGTAGAAGTGACTTTTCCATAAAATCGAAGTGAATAAAGAGCTTTTGGTATAATAACTCGTAGAAATGAATATTCTACCGAAAAAAAGGTAAGAAATGTAGAACATTTTTGTGTGACATTCCAATGAGCACTTCAATTGATTATGAATAATTATTGATACTGGTTTATAATTGTCCTCTTGTTAATTATTTAGATGGCACGTGAGAACGAGGGAGAATATCGCTCGAGTTCGTAGAGACGAAGCACAAGCAGCAGAAGAGGAAAAAGAGAGAAAGGCTAGGGCTCAAAAAGCTGTAAGAATCGCTAATCAAAGCAAAATTGACAACTTGAAATTCTTACAATCTGAATAACTTATAAACGTTTAGATCAAATGATGTAATTTTCTTAATCGGTAATTTAGTAATTATTATTTTGCTTTCGAATTTATACATTTATATTAAATTTATAGCTATTATTCTGGTATATTAGAATCGATTTATTGAACCGAAAAATTCTTATGAACAATTAATGATTTATTTTTTTTATTTAAAAACATTGAGAGCGAATATTAAGTTTATTTTAAGGAATCAATAAATACAATACACGAACAATTAGCAACTTGATGACTCTCCCAAATTAATTGAATTAGTCACTCATTTCCTCACCAATTTTTTTGGAAATAAAACTTAAAATTTGGTAATTTATAGGAAACTGAAGCCAGAATAAATTTATTACGAGAAAAATCCCGGGGAAAATACGATGGAAGGGACAAAACTATTGAAAGTTCGTCGAAACTTCCGGAAGTCCTCGAGCACGTGAATTTCTTCAAAGATCTTGAGGACGGAAAAATCGATTATAACAAACCAAATGCGGAGCACGAGGCGGAGCAAAAGGAGGAGAGAGAAAAATATGAGAAACAGATTGGATATTTGACGTATCTGGGGCAGGATACGAATGAAGCGACGGGAAAAAAGAATTGGTACGATGAGTTGCCTCTCAGGGTAACCGATGCTGAGCCCTCGAAGGAGGTGCAAGAAAAGAAAAAATCATTGTACGATCCTCTGATGGACGTCAGGAAATACCTGACACTCATGGGATCTTCCAGCTCCAAAAGTGACACTGGAGCCAAATCTGAGACCTCTAGGAAAAGAAAGGTGGAGTCTGATGGGGGCAGTGAAGAGGAAATTTCGAGAAAACGTAAGAAACACAGAAAGAAATCAAAGAAATGTAAGTATGATAAAAAGGAGAAGCAACCAGATGTAGATCTTGAGAGGTTGAGAGCCAAGAGACTGCTGAGGGAGCAGTCGGAGAAGCTGAAGACTGAAGCTCTTCTGGCGAAAATGAGAGGCGAACCTCTGCCTGTTGTCAAGAAAGAGGAGATAAGACCCGCGATTAGACAGAAATATAACTCACAGTTTTGCCCAGAGATCGCTAGACAAAATGCTGAGAAAACTCCCAAGATTTAATTATTCTTTCTTGTAAGAATTGAACCACTTTTTTAAGTATCAGAAGTTTGCAGTAGAAAATTCTGGCAATTTTCATTTCAACTGATTTTTGTAAATAAAAAGGAATTTCAACTGAGAAAAAAATTGTCAAATTATTTAGTCAGTCTCAATGAAAAGAAATTATAAATAATATATGTTGTATTGAGCTGAAGTGAATAAACGAATAATTTTCTTTTGATATTATTTTATTTATATAAACAGTTTTTAAAATCTTAATTCACTAGACACTTGTATGGAATTTCTATGTTCAATGTTCGATAGAAAACATTGCACTAAAAAAATAATAGAATTCTATTTTCCTAGATAACTCTACAGACTGTTTTTTTTTCAAATTCTTTTCCGACTGAAATAAAAGAGTGTTTGTGTTTGAGACACTATTCATATTTGAAGGAAATATTTCAATGATTTCTGGACGTGCTTTTGTATTCGGATTTGTATACACGTGATCCAAAATGGCTACTGCTTTGTGTTGAAGGGCTTCGCTTGACAGTTCAGTAATTAATTCATCAATTTTCTTTGCAATTTCTGATGCATTCACCCACTCAGGTAAGCTTTGAGTATTCTGTAGAATTGATCTAGACCACCGAATTCTCAGTTTCACTCGTAAATCCCTTAAAAATAAGGACTTTGTAACAACGTAACCTCGAAGCAGACGCCTGCACTTGCGGCGGATGCTAACATCGTATTTTCAAATTTAAATACTCGACAAGTTCGTCCAGAATTTATGGTTTTATCTCAATTAAATGTGAACTGAATGTATAAATAGGGCACCAGATCCTTCTGTATAAAGTAATCAACTCATTTTTATTGACATTCATAATTCATGAGATAACCTCTTCAGGGTAGTAGGTAACCCAATGGATGTAGGTTAATTTTCTATCCAACACAAAATAGCAAAATCAAAAACATCAATATAAATATCACCTCCTCGTAGTTGTAATGGCCAAGAGCGTCCTCATCATTCATTTATACAAAACTTTATCATTACTATCATCATTAATGGATGTATTGAAGAAAACAAAGATGAAACATTTTAATGGATAATCGTTGCGAATTCGGTGGGCCATTTATTGAATTTTTCTTTAAAATTTCTATTGGTTTTTGTTCGACGTATATTTTTCTATGAAAATTATTCTACTGGATTTTTTATGAAAGCATTTCCTCGACTGCATTTTCAATGTCTTTTTCATTATCTTTTCCATTTCGTTTCTATCGAATTTCAATTGAATTTAATATAACAAAAATATACGTCCCTTAATTCCTGCCTAAACTATTGCGATTAATTATCTTCTGACACTAAAAAAAATTAATTTTATATGATCTATTACCAGTAGAAAAAATACGGAATTTTCTTGGTCCCTTAAAAACATCATATTAAAATTGAAACAATTAGAATTCACTTATTCAAAATCGCATAAATATTGAACATTTGTTGTTTTCCTGATGAATGACAGATTGTGAGGATTTTCGCATCTCAAAAATTGCACCTCCATTCGAACCATGAACGAGCCCGTGCCACTGAGCGAGGACTCCTATCTCACCTATGAGATTAATGGTTCCCAGTACGTTCTCCAGACAGTGCCAAGTTCCCCAGAAGCCTTCATCAACATCGAGAACCTGGACGAGGACTCCACATCTTTCCCTTCCCCGCCCTCGGACGCAGAGCCCGTCGCAGAAACCGAGCAAACGAACGCCAGCGAAGGTCAGTCGCTCCCTCTCGTATGTCTGGGGGGCCAGATCTACGCAGTACAGGATGGCCAGCTCCAGGAACTCAACATAAATCCTCTCCAATCCGAGGTTTTTGCTTTTGAACCCCCGCAGAACGTCCAGGAGTCCACTCCAGAGGTAGTCCTCCCTTCCTGTAAAAAACCCCTAGAAACTTCATCATCACTTTTGCCTGTCTCCGACCATTCCCCCGAAGAACTGCCCAGACTGCATCAAGAATCCCCAGACGTCCCTGAGGAACATATCCTCGAGGGATCCGAAGAAGAACCCCAAGAGCTCCCCGAGAAAGAGCTCAACGCTAATGATTTCATCGAGGTAGTCACCGCTTTTAAATGCAAAATCTGTCCCTACACGACTCAGGACCGCTCTGAGCTCCTCAAGCACTTCAAGAAGACCCATACTACTCCCTCAGCTTCCTCATCCCTGGACTCTCTGAAGATCGACGATGTGAAGTTGATGTACATGTGTGGCGAGTGTTCGAGCTGTTTTCCCTCGATGGAAACCTGTCGAGAACACATGATCAGGGATCACCAGCTGACGGACAACCCCGCAGAGTCTCCAAACCTGAAACCCCTGAGTCCAAACGTCGAGGAAGCCAAAGCAAAACCAAACCCCAAAGGAAAAACGTCGAAGCTGATGGAGATCAGGGAGAAGAACGTCCGTTGCAAGTATAGGGGCTGCGTCCACAAGTTCAGCTCTAAAGAGATGATGCAGGAGCACGCCAATTGCCACGTGGACTCAGGTACTGTCAACTCCTACAAATGCAGCATCTGTCAGGACGTCAAGTTCGCCAAGTGGAGGGTGTGCCTTATCCACCTCTGGAAGAAGCATCAGATGGACATCGATCTTCTCTCTTGTCCCATCTGCAAAAATTACAAGACTGCAACGATGATGAAACTGTCCTCTCACATGAGAGTGCACAGCGATGACAGGGACTTCGAGTGCCCTCACTGTGGAAAGAGGTTCAAGCAGTCGAGTCAACTGCGAAATCATCGAGTCTTGCATCTGGACAGAAAGTCTGGGGAGATTCCGAGGTGGTACACCTCGAAGACATGTGAGATGTGCGGGAAGACATACGCAGACGCTAAATGTCTCAAGAACCACATGCAAGCTGTGCATTCCAAGCTCAGGCCCTACGTCTGCAATATCTGTGGACACTCGAGCTCTCGGAAAGCTATGCTCCAGATGCATCTCAGGCAGCACACAGGCGATAAACCCTTCAACTGCGATCTCTGCGAATTCAGGACTGGCGATCATAACTCCTTGAGGAGGCACATCATGAGGCACACGGGGGTCAGACCTTACAAGTGCCCTCACTGCTCGTACTCAGCGATACAGAGTAATAGTTATAAGAATCATCTGAAAGCCAAGCATCCCGAGTCGTCGGGGATATTCACTTGCGAGTTGTGCTCGTTCAGGACGGTTAAGAGAGAAAGCTATCTGGAACATGTGGGGAGACATGAGAAGGGACTCATTAAGAGCACGACGAGAAAGAGTGACAAGGATAAAGGTAATTTTGATGTTTTTTTTTAATTTGTCTCCAGGTTAACTCTTTTGTCAAACAATTTTTGAAAGTAATGAACAACCTTAAAAATTAGTTTTGATATTTCCCTACGTAAAAAATAGCTGAAACTCATTAGTTATTGTTAATTCTTTTTTTAACGCTCTCAGATACCAACAACGTTGAAGTATTTCCTGGCAATATCGCAGCAGCCCAACTAATCTACAGTTGCCTAGGAGCATTTTCAAAAGTTGGGAATACAATCGAGGCAAGTTTAATGTCTTCCTCGACATCGGCTGACGGCACATCTCAGACCATCACCATTCAAATACCCTCGAAACACCTGGAGGGGTCATTACCAATATCAGATAATTCTATCAAGAACTCATCGACGATAGAGCAAGAAGACGACGAGACCATGCACTGCTTCCTCAAGATACCGCGCGAAGAGGAGGAGAATATCGACACTGGAGGCATCACCATTCCCGCTGAGCTCGATGACACCGAACCCCAGATTTTAAACGTTGAATCTTAATTAAGAAGAATGAATGTGAATGAAAGTCCTTTTTTAAGGTTGACCCTAGTCACTATTTTTACTCCTCTTGTTACAAAAAAAAAGGGAAAATAGAAAAAAAAATGGAGGGAAATTTTCAGAGCTCATAATTTTTTCGTGTACAGTTTTTGATTTTTCCATTGAGCTTCCGGTAGTTTTATTAAGAAAACATGATTGAAAAAATGAGATAAAAAATAGTAATTCTATTTAGAGAATTGTTCATATTAAAATTACGTAGATCAATTGACATTATTATAATTGAGCAATTTTAAAGGGAGATCTTCACACAAGAGCAACAGAACAATTTCTTTGCGAAGCATCTCAGAATCAATGAGCGGGTAGAAATTTCAGAGAAAATATTTGATTTTCAATGTTATTCGGTTTCATTGAATTCTTTAATTATTTTTCATCCGTTGTGAAATCAAATATTCATATCACGAGTTATCTCAATTTTTTACGATACTTTTAATTAGTCGTTAGTTCCCTTTTCTAAGAGAAAAAATATTCATGGGTAATCGTATAGAAAAAAAAATGGGTACAAGATTCATAAAAAAAACGGGAACAAGTGTTTTCCTGGTTACATTTATTTATAATTGTATAATAAAACGACACGCGATTTACAATAAAAACTTAAAAATTCACAGTTATAGTAACATTAGAATGACTGAAAAAAGAATATCTTTCAAATTAATTTTTTTACAAGAGCTCGAGGTTCAATAAACGTTTAGTTCTACATTAAAAAAAACACGATTGTTTAATTCTTTCGTTGAGACATTGGAAGAACCCACGTTACGATTTAACACACAAATGCATCCGTATCGATTCGCCAATAGTCACGTAATAAACATGGAAAATTAGGAAGCTTGGCATTTGCACTGTAGACTCAGCAAATTGGAAAATACTGCATATGGAATAAAAATTAATGGAATGGGGGTTTCATGACGAAATCATTTCGTGACTCAGTAGTTTTGATAACAGATACTCTTCGGCTTGCGATTGTTACGAATTTTAGAGCAAATTGATACGGTTTTCCTTCGTTATATACAACTAATTATACATCGATACTAGAAATTCGTCTGACATTTTGTGGTATTAACAGTCCTTAGGAAGCTCACCGTAGTACGCCGTCAGAGCTATCAGCTTTCGGTCTAGGAAGTTCTGCTCGATTTCCACACCTTTTCCTGGTCCGGCCAACATGGCAAGCTAAGCAAGGTTCGTAATTTAAAATATTTCTTGATTTTTTTATAACATTTGTTGACAGAAGGTCCAATGGAATACCCAAGGAACTTCTTTAAGTTAGAAAAGACTATAAATTTTCCACAACTTTCAATAAAAAAAACAAAATGTTGTTAACACAATTTTTTGGGGTTATTAACACATTAATGTTATCAAAAGTAAAAATTTTATAATGTTTTTTGCCTCAACTTCTTTGCCGTGTAATGAAGAAATTAAAAAAATCCCCAGAATTAAATACTTCCGGTACTTAAAAAAAACGTGAAAAAGGAATTGTTTCAAGAGAAAAACTTCTCGGACGTTTGATTATTTTAATTGAATAACATCATCAGAAATCTCAGTCAAGCCCATTTTTAATCTCGTTAAAGAAGTTCCACTTCCTCAATGAAGATTCCATTGCTCAGAACGAGAAGTGGTTACCCATTAAAGCAAAAAATATCCAGATTATGTTGTAATTACCTGAATAGTATCAATATTCCTCGGCAAAAAATACGCGACGTGCTCGGATACCATCCTCGCAGTATTAAACAACGTCATCCCACCCAGGGGTTTAAGAATACTGTTGAGATCGTATGTTTCATCGTGCAAGTACTCCGGGCCACCCCAAGGTGGGCTCAAGAACACAACATCGGCAATCAGTTTATCAGCAAGTTGTAGGAAGTCACCAACGATGAAGTCTATTCTGTCCTCTACGCCATAGACTCTCGCGTTATTTCTCGCGAGCTCAATCTTATTTGGGTCGATGTCAATAGCAATAACTAGAACAATAATTACTGATGAAGCTTTGAAACTATGAGAAATATTAAGGATTTTTTCAACAAGTGTGACAACTACCTAACAATCAGTTAGAGACGGCGGGAGAACAATTATTCTCTCAATATTTCATGCAAAAATGCCATCCCAAAACTTCTCTCCACCTAATGTATGACTACAAATCTCCAAACATCCTTCCCACATGCAAACCCACGAGAAGATTCCTCAAAAATGTAAAACCATAAAGACAAAGCTTTCAAGTACCTCTTTCACATGTAAATGCAAATTGTATGGCATTTCCTCCAGCTCCACAGAAGGCATCAACAATTGTATCGCACTGGCACCTGTCCGCGATGTGCGCCGCAATCTTCTCTGGTGTCACCGAAAACCAGCTCTCTAAAACACGAAATCCCCCAAAATACCCCCATTAAACCCTCCAGATCAGCCACAATAATTCCCAATATCGTCTGTTTACTCACCTCGATCCAGCTTGATGCCCTGATCAAACTTACTAAACAACCGATACCGTTTCACCCAGTACTTCATGAGTGTCCTATCATTATCGACCTCAGCAGGAAGACTGATATTCCTCTTATTCTGCTTCCTCCTCCTCTTCTTTTGCGCCTTCTTGCCACTGTCCTCATCCGAAACCTTGATGGTGATAACATCTCCCTCTTCATGATGATCCATTTCCATTTGAGCTCCACCCCCTAACTTATTGTCATCCTCGAAGACATCATCATCACAAGTTTTGTAAGAAGCGTTAAAATCAGGAGGTGTCTCAAGAGAGCTTGTGCTGGGTTTGCTGAAAACAAGTCTTTTAGCGTGAAGTTTTGTGCTAACAGCTTCATCGCACTCTTCGTCTGAGCTAGACGTGAAATGGGCCTTAGTGTAACTCCCCTTATCGTTAGCCTGCAACTCCCCTTCAGTAGGAAGCTTGATGGGACAGTCCGAGAGATACTGCTTCACCTTATCAATAGTACTGGTGATCTCCACTCCATTTTCATCGAAGTAAATGTGCTTATTCCCCTTGTGCCGATTGATCTTCATTTTGAGCTGCCTATTGGGCAGTCTAATATGACGTTTTCTATAGACTACTTCACCCTGTAGTTTCGTCTCCTTCTGATTCTCCCTGAAGGTGTATCCCATTAACGAGAAGGCTTTCTTAACAGTCTCCATTCCCTCCTCAGCCTCATCAAAATCAGCTTCATGAGTTCGTTTCAAGGTAACTGGCCTATCCTCATGCGGCTTGTCACCATCACTGGAGCCTCCGTTACTAGACCTCTTAGAATTAAAAGTAGAGTTATGATTAGTCAATGGTGTTGTCGAGTTTTGAACCTGACCAACACCTCCCTGAGATGATTCCTCTCGTTTTGATGTGTCTTTGTGCTCGGCATCAGTATCCTCAGACTTCATCGTTAAATTCTGCATCAGGTAGCCAACAGAATCGATCACCTTGCGCTTTGAATTCAATCGCCTCTTGGATCCCGACTTCTTCGTCCCACTTTTGCCGTCGACTAGGGACTCAGCAGCCAGGTCATCGAAGGACTCATTGGCAAATGGTACTATCGAGGAGTTTGAGTTTGGGCGTTCAGTCTGTACCATTGTATATCTATTGGCAAAGCAGGTGTAGTGGTACTGGTACTGAATCTGGAAGTTCTCCTTCCACAACAGCTGCCAATACTTGTCGTTATCAGATGTTAAGTCATTATCCTGATCAGAACTGCTGCTCGTGACATTGCTCTCGATCGAACTCGTGACAGAACTGAAGAGACTCAACGACTGCTGCGAACTGGAGTCAAAACTCGAGTTTGTTAAGGTTAATTTGGTGACGTTCGTCATCGAATCGGACGTAGCGTTCGTCTTCGCCAATGATCCCGTTATAGAATCGCATCGCGACATGGATATCAGTCTTTCATCCTCGTTAGAATGATAGTTGTAGCTTTCTTCGGCGCTGAAGGGGCTCAGGGGGTTCCACCCATCGATCTCAGGCGATAGCTCAAAGTTACTCAGCTTCTTTCGATTGTCATCAGCGTCTTTCTCATTTATCTGTCTCGGGCTGTCCTCGAAGGTGAAGCTCAACTGATCTTTGGTCTTATCTGATCTGCTGAACAGACCCTCGAAATTTGATCGTCCGATGTCACAATTTTGGTGCGCACAGATTGGAAAGCACGTGTTCTGCTCGGAAAACTTCTCGACTACTCGGATCTTTGTCGGCTTCTCAACTTCTATAATTTCTTCGGGGGGCTTGTAACTGGGATCTATGTAGTCCGCGTATTTCGATATCCAGGAGCTCCAGATCAGGCGTTCACCATGATCAGCCCACAATTTCTCCCAAGCTATGTCAATCATGCTTTTTTTATCACTTCCATACACAACGTGGACGTTCAAGTAGGAGTCATACATTTCAATTATTGCAAAGTCTTCGGGGTCTGTTGGGGAGTCAGCGTGGTCATGGCTGCCGAGGGTGAAGGAGGCATGCTCAGGGGTATCCGAAGAATTCACAGTCTCAACTTTTGGCTTAGCTTCTTCTTGGAAGGTGGAGCTGTCGAATTCCGAGGGATTCTCGCGGTATTTGTTGAAGCTGTCGAGAGTTGTGAAACTTCTGGAGTTCTTCAGTTTGACTTCGGGGGTCTTGAGAAGACGCTCGGAGAGGCCATGGGAGTTGGCGGGGGGCTTGGAATCGTGCTCGTGGTACTCAGACAGATCCGCACCGGAGTCAGACTGATGGAGGCTCAGCTTCTGACCCAGGGCGTAGGTGGTTGATCGTTGGACCGAGTCGCGGACCGAATCGTGCTCGTCGGTTGAGTAGTTGTTATCGGTGTGGGAGGCACTGCAGTAGCAGCTGACTGGTTCTTCCTGGTGGGGTATGAGCGCAAGATGAATGAGAGCTTTGCGGGGTGAGGTTCGTGGAGGATACTTACGTCGTGCTTCTCGGTGTATTGGGGGGGCTCGAGGGGGGTCTGCTTCAGGACGTCCAACATCTCACCGAGGTAGTCCGTTTCGGTGTTTTCGGGTTCGCTAGCATCTTCTTGTGTCAGGACTGTGTAGATCTCTGGGTTGCTTGGAATTGTAAATAGTTTTTCCAATTTTGTTTGAGTCGGATTTTGCGGGGATGGAGAGGGAATTTTATGAATATTTCTAGCAGAAAATGATTCTTTTTCTTCGTTCCCCTGTCATTTTGAAATTATTCTTCAGTTCAATGATTTTCAAGCCAAAATAGTTGTTCCACGATGGATTCAATTTGTTCTATTGTAAATTATTTAATCTAAAGGAACGGGAATAAAGTATCAAAGGCAATTGTGGTGGGGAGAGAGTAGTCCCACGAGATCGTTCCATCCCTCTGCCGTTTCACTTTAAAAGTTTTCAACTGAACCCTAATTCTACTGTATATAATCTTCATAAAACAAAGTGCGATCATAATGAACAACATCGTAAAAAGGAGTTTCAAACTGCAGTAACTTTGAATTACTGATATAAAAAAGTTTGATAATCAGTATCTCAAGAGAAAGCATATGGAGAAGACCTTTCATCTGCCTTATTAAATAAAATTTCTCAAGTTGATTGGCGATATATTTATACGATATATTTATACCGATCGATTTCTCGATATCCCCGAAGATGTTATATTTTTATTCAACACGGGGGCATAAATTCCTTACTTTTAACAACTCTTCATTTGCCAAATGATATTGTGAAAATGAATATCTACCAGGAATAAAAAATCTGGCGTCATTCGAGAAAAAATCCCTTCTCTGTAAATTTTCATATTGCTATTTTTTTAGTTCGACCAGGAATTGTTGGAGAAAACGTTTTCTCACTCAGTGTAATCATCAGCAATTCCAGGCTTGCTGCTTTTTTCCTCACTTATATTTATTGACTCATAAAATGAATGAATACTCTATTAAATCGATCCTACACTTGAACTCATGCATCCCATGAACTTTGACATTTTAATTTGCAGGATAAACTGTAAGAGTGGATTTTTACAGGAAGCCTATAGTCAGGGTTAGGTCAGGTGTCACGTCGTTGATCAATATGTAGCTACCAGTAATTGCTCGAGTAAGCAATTCTCCTCCATTTATTTCTGCTCAATCTCAATAAATTGGGTCAGCGATGATTTTTCCCAATAGAAAAAAGAAAATTCTTCAGCAAATTAGGAATCAGTGGGCGACATAATCCTTGAATTCAATCGAGAGCTGTTCCCTTGAATTATTGTAATAAAGTGCTGGGCTATTTCAATATCCAGACACTAATTGATCATTGAGACATATTCTGAGGCCACTGCATCAATTTTATTTTTTATTCGTGAAGGAATTGTTAGAGATATTTACCGAATGAAAACTCTGCTGCAGAGACAATAAATGTGACTATCTGGATCAGAATAATCAGTCCTTTTGGCGATGTAAACCTCAGCCATCGGCTCCCAAAAGTGATCACACATGATGGATTTTTCGTTCGGCAATAACTTGTTCGAATTGTGAAACAATTGAACAGGCTTTATCACACGCGTCAAATTGTCATGATTGATGATTTTCGGGGAGTAAAAACAGAGACCACCATTTATCCTGACTGGGGAAGCACCGCTCTGAACTTCGTTGAGGTTGAATAACCCCCGCTCGTGGGATTCTCCAGAACTCAACGTGAGAAATAGAAAATTCCTGGAGTGGAGAGCACTCGAGGGATAATTTATCGGCACTGGTGGAATATTGATCAAATTTATTTGAAATTTCTTCGGGTGATGGCTTCCATAGAAAAATCACGAAGAGGAAGGAACTATTTCCTACACCTATTTTCAGCCTTTTTCTACGTTCTCATCACGTTGTGCCGGAAAGGTACTTTTCCGACACATTGAGATGAAAAATTTTGTTTGCAACTCGTGAGAATGGTATATTTCTGACTATATGGACTGAAAGTGAACATTCTAACCTCGCTTCGCTCGGTTAAAAACGCTCAGTTTCATCCATTTTGGCAGAAAAATTGTATTCAACCCTCGGAAGGAAAATCAGACAAGCATTCCTCACGTGCTTACAACCCTGGCCTGCGGCTCGGGTCGTAATTTTGCACGTGAGGACGACTTGTCTACTTTTCCTCCCTAGGTGAGAAATATACTAATTTCTATTTCACAAGTGAGAAATAAGTGGTTTTTGGCTAGTGGGATTATATCAACCTCCCACGTGTGGAGGTAAAAGTTTGGTTTTTGATAATTGATAACCTCCCACTCGCCAAAAATCACTTTTTTTCACTCGCTACGAAAAATACTATTTCATCCCGCTGTGGCGAAAAGTGAACTATTCGACACACTTCGTGTGCCTCGAAGTCCACTTTCCGGCACATTGGGATGAAAAATGTTTTTTGGCTCGTGAGATCATATCAGTCATCAAAAATCAAACTTTTTTCACGAAATATGGTTTCGAAATTTTGAAATTTTTAAAAATATTCAATGACAAATATTCTGTCGAAAAATCAATTTATTTTTAGATTACACAAGCTATTCTATTGATATATTTTTTACAAAATATTCTAGAGTTTTGTTAACAACAAAATAGAGTAGAAAAACTGGTAAAATTTAAGCCGCGAAATTTGTAGAAAAAAGAATGTGCGGGAGCGGTGGTACAAGGGGGCCTCTTCATTTTTTATATAAATAAATAGTTATAATTATTATACACACCTTTTTATAATAGTCAATTAGATATTCAATCTTGGATACGACTCGTGCATACACTGAGACGTGGAAATTGATCAGTCTAGCAAAAAGATTTTGGGGAGTAGATGGGAAAGAGAGAGGCGGCGACATTAATTTTTCAGAAGGGTGAGGTTAACAATTGCCTAGAAAGTGAAACAAAGGAACACCCGTCGCATTAATAATTACTGAATCAAACGGGGAAATCTCAAGGATACTTCCGAAATTCAGAATCTTGCAGCGGAGATTGTAGTTTTATTGAGAGCAATAAAAAACCGGAAATTACACCAAGAAATTGAACCGAAGCTCTTGGAAACGTATAACAATGAGTTCTGAACGAAATATTGTTATTACACCATCACCGAAAAAATTGTGAAAGATATAAATTTAAAGAAATTTCTGTCGTATTCAGCTGAAATCCTATTTAATCTCATTTTTGTAACGAAGTCAACGAAAAAGTCTGTTTGCTTTCTAGAGAGTCTCACTCGCAGAAATTCTTTATTTGAATTACGCAAACTTTATTTAAATTGATTAAATTATTAAATTGGTTGTTATTTCATTTATATTTCCTCAAATGATTGAAGTTCAGAGAAAAATAGTTTATAGAAAAAATGAATAAAATTCGATTTCTCTTTGCCCGTTATCCGATTGAATACCTTCAATTTTTCAAATTTTTCTTGTAATTTTCTAATACGCGAATGAAAAAAATTAATAGACAAATCTAGTGAATTTGCTAGTGAAAGCAATTATATTCCTATTAATTAATAGAATTTGTTTCCATTGTCCAATAAAAATATTAATATTGAACATTTCAATAGAAATCCAATAAAAATCCCTATTGAATTCCCCGAATTGAACATTAAACACTCACTCCTCAAAAACCAAACTCTATAGACGATTTTTCTTCGGAAATTCAGAATTCAAATGTTCCCGCCACCTTGCAGAACCTCCCGCCGCGCCACCTTTCACCGCCGCTGAGAATCTCCCTCCTCCAGCGATACATTTCGACTTCGATTTTTTCAATTCGACTCCTCCCGTCAATCCCTCTAAATCCCCTCATGTCTCTCATTCTGCGTTAGCGATTAGTTGCGTGTATTTGTCATCCGTTCGGCGCGCACCCGCGCAACAGGTGATGCGCCGTGTCGTGTACCCGTGGATTCCCATACACCCCGAACCAATACAAAACGCCAGAGATTAAACAAAATAAACCAAACAGAGATAAGTGTCCTTGGTGATATGTGAAGCATTTTCCTCTGGTGACGGTTTTATCCAACCCCTTTTTGTGCCTTTTCTCTTTCACTGGAAATTCGTCATCTCCAGTAGAGAGTCTGCGTTCAGTGACAAAGGCAGGACAAATAAATCGTGACGATCTCGTTCATTCGTCGCCGCTCAATTATTTCATTAATGAAAACAAAGTGATTGTTACTGTGAATTTTGCTATCAAAAGAGGGAATACAACAGTTGTGGAGGCTTCATCAACTGGAAATGCTGCAGAAAGCTCCAAAAAATCCAAGTCAATTCTTCCCAAAGGTAAATTCTTTGTTTTTAAAGCATCTCAAGTACGCCGAATGAAATAAATCTCATCAGTTTTAGAATAGTTACTGTAAGATGGAATTTATCCCATTCTCCAAATCACTTAAGCCCGAGTGAAAGTACAAGTGGGATGACAAATGCAAAAAACAAATCAACTAATTATGAAGTTTATTCGACTCTCGTGACACATGGTAGTCGTACTATAAACGACATAAATCATCGTTTCATTGCCTCTCATAAACAGTAGTTGGTCGACAAAGATTTCTTCAGTCCATTCAACGCACGATGGAAGAAAAAATTGTGTGTAGTTTTAATCCCAGAATAAACTGACTCGTGAAAGCCGCCGCTGATGATTTCTGCTTTTCTGTCCCTTCGGAATATTTATAAATGCAACCCACCGCCATAATTGCATACTTTTGTATATTCCTAACCGCCTCAGCCCGCCATGTTTCAATCCCTCATGCAAACACATTTGCCCACGGTCGAATGCATTATGGGATACACATGGTAGAGAAAATGTGTGTGCACAGGTGATAAGAATCATTGGCCAGTAATTGGTGTAAATAGCAAGCGTGAATGGAACATTGAGGGAGTACCTACTCGTTTCTTGAACTCCGAGGGCAGTTGGAGTTGATGAATTTGGGACATGGAAAAGCGGAAGTTGTTGGGGATTTTTGTCGGTCTGGACATGTCAGGGGATTATCAGATTTTGTTCGAATTTTCAGATTAGACATTTTTTCTCATCGGGAATATCAAATTTTTCAGAACTTTTGGGCTCATTGACATATTGCTCCGCAATTTGCTTGGTGGTTAATTGTTTAAACGAGGGACTTACCAGTTTTTTGTTGACAAGAATGGGAATTCCGTGTTTCTGCGATGTTTTCATGAAAATTTCCATGCGATTTACATTTTGCTGGTCTAAAATGTTTTTCAGACTCCAGAAAATGAAATTCACTATCTCTTTTGGTTCGCAAATTATGTAAAATAGTCGCTTTTCATCTTAGAGAGTTAATTAGAATCCATCGAGTTTACAAATTAAACTTTCTCTTGTACAAAAAAGATTTTCTGTGGTCTGGAAATTTAATGAAATCGCCCTGGAAATGCCGGGGAATTTCATTGAACCTTCCAGGTCGACATTCAGTCGAGGAGAATTCTGGTGATGATTAGAGTTCATCGTGCAGAAATTTATAAAGTCGTTGCGGAGTTTTAAGTGTTTTCATGGGAGGAATTAATTGCAGCTGAGGCCAGAGTAATTGTTTTTATTGGGAGTTTTCCGAGGGGTGCTGGGTTCGAAGGGTATCTTCATGAAATTTTCATCGTCAATCCCCGAAGGATTCATGAATTGTTAAAACGTGGTGTCCAAAATCTCCGGAGAACTTTTTTAAAATTTTCATCGAGTGACATTTCCAATGGAATTTCAACACAGGGAACGGTGGTCGTCAATTTCAGTTTAATTATTCCACGATAATTAATGTAGATCAGGAAACGTCAGGTTCAGCGTTGGCTGCACTCGACGACGGATCAATTTTCTTAAATAGCTTCTGGAGATATTTGCGCAATTGAGTTGATCGCGCTTGTTTTCAAATTTTTATTTACTGAACAAATTTCTATTAAAAATTACATTTGAGTTTAATCAATCGATAACGATATTTTAGCTAATTTAATTTTCACTGCAAGTTTGGTAAACATTTTTGAAAAACCCGTGCCTTGAAATTGTCCTCCATTTGAATATCTTAGAATGTAACGAATACGGCAATAATCTAAAAGTTTGCAAATCCATCTAAAAAAATCTCTGAGAAATGTCAAAGACTTTGATTTTGTCCCCTTCGACAGTTTACAAATTTCCCGCAGTGCAGGGCTCTTGTGTCGCTTATCTTCCACTAAAATCAGATAAATTTTTATCGACAGATTTCTCTATTTCCTGATTACTTTGATGAAGGTCGTCGTTGCCTCGGCGAAGGCCATAAGACCAAAGCAATCCGTCAAATGACTCAATCACTGATACGCCGTTAAAGATCCATGCTAATCAAAAGAAAACATTTTATTCTATTCTAATTTTTACTTGAAAAGCGAAAAAATGTTCTCATGTTAAAAAAATCATGTACTTTTAAAATGATTTTGTCTCTACAATTAACTTACGAGTGAATAAAATCGGTTGTTTGACTTACAAATCCGGAAAAGTCTTAAAAATAATATAAAAACCGAGGGAGAACCGCCTCAAATTACTCAACGGTCATGATAAAAATACGTAGCCCACTTGACAAAGAATCCTTTGTATGTAATAACTTATTACTCTCCTAAAGCAACGGTTCCACGTCTCTCAAAAGCAGAAATAAAACAAGAACAATTGAAATGAAGACCTCAATGAAACGGTCCTCCCCCCCCTAACTGAACTAAAATCGTGAAGAGCTCAGATATAAAGATGACGCGTTGGCCCTCTGGAGTTCTTGGCATACCGAGCAATTAAATCATGCGAATGTGTGATGTCAATTTGATGAAAGTGAACAGTTTTGTATGTACACACATGTAGAGTATTTCCATTTGGTCCCGATTTCATTCGAATCGTCAAGTGGGCACGGCTACAACTACCACTTTAATGTCCAGAGAACCCGTTTTCACAGTTGTACCGTGTGTGGGTGCAGCATTGCAGAAATGGTAGAGAAAAAAGGATGAAATAAAAAAATGTCAAAATGCCCACGCCGTTTACATATTTGGATTGTAACAGCGATTGGCCGTGGCTACTCCCTGTTTAACATTTTTTTCCCCCGTGAAATTTTTTCGTCTCATCCGCTAAACGGCTCGTCCAATGGTGGGACTTTGACGACCTTTATGGGGTAGAATCGATCTCGTGGACGGCGTCGAGCTCGTATCAGTGAGGCTTTGTATATTCAGCTGGGGACGCAAGACTGTTTGGGTATGACTTTTGGTGATTTTTTTTTCTTGTACTACTGTGGGCTTTTGCGAGGGGAGATTATTCCAGTGGGACAGTCCCTGCAGTGAATTGTATTGCCTGGAAATTAGGGATAACCAAGTGCTTTGGCCATTTTTTTTCGCTCGAGTCCTTTGAGGAATTTATAATTGGGGATCAGAGGCTTTCATTCAAGCCTCATTTGACATAACGCGGATGAAAAGATTTGTTGGGAATTCCTGCAGAACGGAGGGGCAGAGCGATAATATTATTAAAGTCCAGGATTTTGAAATGCTCGAAGGCTGATCGATAGTGAAAATCTCCTTGAAGTAGGATAAAAGGACTCAGCATGATTTGTTGAGTGTATCGGCGGAAAATTGATCTTAAATGAGCAGAAAAAATTGATTTGTCTTTGATATTTTTTCAGATGGTGGTTAGCGTCAATGGGCATAGGTTATTAATCCGTAGAATAATTTTTTACATTATTTTTTAGAACAATAATTTCTTGTGTCACTTTTAGCAGTGGCGACCCTGTGAAACCAATGGAATGTTGCCAATTTTACACGTCACGCCATTTTAAGGCAGTCATAAACTTTCAGTAGTTATACCACGAGACCTCCAAAATTATCGAATATTTTCCGATTGTTCTGTCGCGTAGGAACGAGAGAGACGGGATTTTCCTGCGAACCTTATCCCAATCGTAGATACGCAGTAAAACATGAGTGGTATTCGACAAATAATTTTTCCAAGTAGGATCCAGTCACTTCGAATTCCTCCTTGACTTTTTTCACTCCACAAAATAATATTTGACAGTTATTTGGTTGAAGAAACAATTATAGAGCTAGAGATAAATTATTAAAAGCTAAAGGGAAATTATCGATTATAAGTTCACGAGAGCGTTGCAATTATCGGATATTTCCCGATAGGCGCATTGCGAACGTGTCAGGTCCTCCAGATTGACAACTGTCTGCAAAAATTGACGAGCTCGTTTATTTGTAGAGAACCTAGGGGGAAATATTTTATTAATTCCAAACACTGAAGACAATTTCAAATTGGACATATATTTTCTTTTTCTGATTTTTAAACATTTTTTGGGGATTTGAATCCCTGTCGTAATCACTGTCGGAGTCACTCATTTCCTCACAAGCGTCTTTGTTATTTTGGCATTTTTCAATTAATTATTATCAATAGTCTTCGACTGAATATTGAACACAACTATTATCATGAACTCTGGTTTACGATTTTTTAAATTTCAGTACGTGAAAGATAAAATTTTATTTTTTATGGGAAAAATTATGAATTGATCATTTGTAATCGAGAAACATCTGAACTTTTTTCTAACGTATGATCATTTTGTGATCTTTCTCATTTTGTCGATTATCTTGAGAGCTACTAACTTTTTTAATTCCCCTCTCGAATCTCGTGAAATCGACTTGAATTATTGACCTCTTCTTTATAGTCACAATTTTCATCAAATTTTGATGTCGTTGAGATCGTTTTGTTTGTTCGGCATATAGAGCCATCAAATAACCATTCGCCCTTTTATGGCTTTATTTCAGGGTTATTATTATTTACAGACACTTTGAGAAATGGGCTATTCAAAGAAAATAAAACTCTACTTGAAATTCTTCTAAACAACGTACTAGTCGTTCGAGAGACTGTTGTCCTAAAAGATAATATAACAATTAAATCTGTTGACTTTTTTATACTATTTTCTTGTCAACATGCCAATAGAATCGGTTAAAAACTAATAGAAAGTTCAATAAATATCCCATATGTTCAATAAATAGTGTTTGTCGTTAGTTTCGAAGGTTTCCCAGGAATGACATAGACGATCCTAGAATT
The DNA here is from genome assembly GCA_030522865.1 of Psyttalia lounsburyi. Taxonomy (NCBI): domain Eukaryota; kingdom Metazoa; phylum Arthropoda; class Insecta; order Hymenoptera; family Braconidae; genus Psyttalia; species Psyttalia lounsburyi. Next base: position 2,157 of record JAPYZN010000525.1, on the reverse strand, counting down.
TCTCTTTGTTCGATCCTATTTATTTAGTTGTCTCTGAGATCGAGGGAATCTGATAATTTTGATAACGAGTTGAAAGTGTTTCGTAATTTTTTAGGTAAATTCATGTTTTTCTCCGGCGATAGAAAAGCTGACGGAATTAACGAGCCAGTGATTTCGTTCGTTGATTCTTTTGTTTGGAAATTCTTTATTCCCACTAATTTCCATCGTTTATCGTTATATTCATTATCACGCCTACTCATAAGGCAAGTTAATCATGGTCATCTGCGAGAGAGAGCAATAATGGAGATTCCGCTTTTGATGCTTCAATCTTTTATTTTCTAATTCCCACAAATTACAATAATCTAGAACTTTTTGAATACAGATTTTCTTGATTAAACCATTTTCTTAGCTTGAATGCATTTAGCGTAGTTGCCAGCTACTTCGCACTCATTATCACTCGTTTCAGCTGAAATTGAGAGGATTAATTAATTTAGTTACACGAAGAATTCATTAGCAAATTCATAGAACATAGCCTGCTTAATTTAACTTTTGACTGTTTTCTCATGAATATTTCGAAAGCTAAAGCAGATAACGAAATTTTGGTCATAATATTTTTTGTCGAATAATTTGACAACTACATAAAAGCAGGTAACGAAAATTTCGCTATCTCTCGTAGTTTCGGAGATATTCATCCAAAATTCGACGGTGACCGGAGTCGCCTTAAGCCGACTTGAACCGATGATGGAAATGTCTGGCCAGTCCTGCGAGTGGAAATTGGATCACTCCAACAAGATCTGAAGAAACGACTTCGTTCTATCCTGTTACGCTTAACCAATTCACTCCCTGACTAGCTGGAGAGTCCAGGGATTTGGATTGAGTACTTACATTCTGGCTTACACGATTTGATTATCTCCATGACTTTCTTGGCTTCCTCTTTGTCCTCAGCATCCACTGATGATAGTATTTCCTCGAGAGCGTTTATGTCCATCTTACCATCGGTCATCTGAAATCAAGATCACAATCGAAATTGTGATTGAATATTTCTTTTTGCTACAATAAATAATTATATTTATAATTTATTATTATTTACTCACAAGGCCACTGTGCGTCATAACGCATGCATGGAAGCAACGGATTTCCTCGGTATCGGCGAATGGATCGTTCTCCAATTGTTTAGCACTTGTTGAATAATTAATTATTTAAAAAATGAAATAACTTTTCATTCAATTTTTTTTTATCGGTTTTTTTATTTTATTCCGCTGTGAAGGGGCCTAATTACTCAGTCGTTTCGATTTCTATTTGCAATTTCTCAGTCTTATATATTTATTTTGAATTTGTTTTTGCAATTTAATAAAAAAATCTAGCAATTTCACTGCATTTCTACTGAACTTTCTATAATTTTTTGTCTGATTTTAAGAAATTTTCCAAATTTTGTTTGATGTACTTAAGAAAATTAAATGGAAAATGGAATGTTATATTATTTTCTCCTTTTTTTTATATAAAATTGTTCCCATATTTTAGGAGTTTTAATTTTTTACAAACTAAAAAAATGGTTTATTCATTTGTCATGAAAAGCGTCCTTTAATGTCCCACTTTAATATCATCAGAAGTCGATTTAGAATTTCATTACTCAGAGAAAAATTTCTCCCATTTCTCATGAATTCCACGCTACTCAGCGAAAACAAAGCACCGAGCAAGCTGACTCAGCTCTTTTTACCTCTCCACTACCGAATTTCAAGTTCCATTGTTGACAATAATGGAGTGAACGAATCAACAAGTGCCTTCATCACATACCTTCACTGAGTTTATCGATGCACGCATCGACGCTCTCCTTCAGAGCCTTCATAAGTGGGCACTCTTTATCTGGGGGTCCGCCAGCCTGCAATTTTTGCAATAAAAAATTAGAGCTTTTAATATTATAAATATTTGTACTGACATTGGTCAGCTATTCATAAATCACTCACTGGTATAACCAATTAATAGGAAATCCAGAGGAATATTGAAATTTAATTTAAATGTAAAACAGAATAATTATAACTGAACTATAGTAATAATCAATGACTCGCATAAAATATTTTCTACACTGAGAAAAAAATTTATTTTTGCCAAATATACTGCAGTTCGCTGGCGTAACGTATTCGTCTGTCAAGTAATCATTGTCTATCAAGAAAATATAAT